>JALGQZ010000009.1:38497358-38637966 GCA_023105745.1 Austropuccinia psidii | reverse complement strand
TCAGAAGTAGAACTTATTCCACAAAAGGGAAAAGAAAGAGAAAAATTCCTGATGAAACAGAATCCACACAGGGAAGTTCCACATTCCAAAGGCAAGTCCCTGAAATGTCTGTTCCCTCAGAACCTGTATTTCAGTTAAGTATAAATCATTCCAACAGAAAACAATCACATTCAGAGGGCTCAAGTACACATAGAAGTGAGCCAGTAAGAGCAGTATTACATGGCTTACAATGACACAGATTGAGAAAGTTTGCAATAAATCCACCAAGGATTGATGAACTCCAGGCATATTCTCAAAAGACATCCAAAAGAGGATTAAATAGTGAGATACTCCAATTGATGGAATCCACTGTCATCCAAGTGCCAAATCAAAAAGATAGAGTACCATGCCAAAAGGAGGGAGGCAAGCAATGAAGAAGCCCCAATAGCTTCTGACAGAAAGCCACAAGCCAGCCAACCTCCCCAATAAGGGAAGAAGAAAAAGAAAATAATTGGAGGAAACCATATTCCCTGAGCTACAGGATCCTGAAAAATGCAAAAGGATGCCATGGACAATGTTTCCAACATGACCCAAACTTTAATTGAATTCAAGGACAAAGAGGAACAAAGACTGAGGCAACCCCATTTCCCAAAGAGATAGCTTTGTCTCCTGATGTTTTAGATACTTCAACAGAAATTTAAAATTTTCTATTATTTTCAAAAGAAATAAACAATAGTATATTATCTTGAACACAAATTTTTGTACAAAAAAAAATAGAAAACATCAAATTTATTGTTTAAAATAATAAACCAACAATCTTGATTGACAATACTCCAAAATTAATACAAGGAAAAGAGGAATATTATAAATGCATAAGCAATATCAAAGAAAAAACTTTGACAATTAATTCTTACTAGAGTATTCATGACCTTACAGAAAAATTGAATAAACTAACCATTTCTGTTGAAAAATTTGAAGAAAAGACTTCATCATACCAACAATTACTTTCAGACCATTTGGAAAAAAAGATTAAGTAATAATTAATCTCAAAGATGACATTCAAAGTGAAATAAGACTTATTACTAGGAGAATGGATAAAAAAAATGAGGCTAACTTAAATATGCCAAAGTTATCAACCCCATTTTCTCTCATAGGAATTTGTTTAAACTAAAAGAAAACATAAAAAATCCCTTCATAGTAGACCTGAACCATCAAGACAACAGTCAAGTTGTGATTAAAGAGGAACCTCAGCTTAAATAATGGCCAATATTCACATCTGAAGGTGAATATGACCACATTTCAGTTATTAAAACAATTCACATGTTACAAGAAGATTATGCCATCCAAGATTAATTAATTACTGCAATATTACACTCCTTATTTGAAACATCCACAAAAATATGGTATTATGGCATAAGACAAACAAATGGCAAAAATACTTGGTCAGCATGGATAAATGAAATAATCACCAAGTGGAAGAAGGATTCCTGGTGATACAAAATAGAAAATTCATTTGAAAATTCCTTCTTTGACCAAGACAAGGATAAACATTTTTCTTGGATCTTAAAACAAGTTGAAAGATTAAATCCCTTATATTCAGAAATGTCATGGAAATTTTTCATATTAAGATACTTAAAAAATGTGGGGGAGAACTTGAACCTTCCCTGAGAAGCAGAGGCATAGAGCAATGTTCCACATAGGAGTATATTAATGCACTAGAAGACATCATGACAAAGACTAAGATTTATGGAAAATGGAAAAAACTGTATATTAAAAGTCCAAATGAGCCATTTATTAGAAAAGACAAACAAAAAGAATATTTCAAAATCAATACATTCAACACTAATGAGCAAACAAAATTCCATAAATGTGGTGGTATTGGGCACTTAGCCAATAATTGTCTTAAAAAGAAAATATCAATAAACATTTGGAAACAGAAGACAACAATCACAAATCAGAAGAATCTGAAAAGAGACACTGAAGAATAAGAAAACTCCAAAAGTGATTGAAGAAATATAATTAACTCCAAAATGAATAATATCAATTTAATATATGAAGTGCTAGATGTAATCTCAAACTTACCACAAGTTGGAACATCTGATACAAGCCTCACAAATATACAAGATGCCAAACTGCATAGACCCAAGCCTGAAAACAGAATGGGATATACAGCTGGAAATCAAGTATAAGTATTGTTATGGTAGAAAACTAAGAAGCAAAAGTAAACCTAGACACAGGGGCATACTGAACCTGTATTAGGAAAAATTATTTACATACAATTATACCAGATTGGGAAGAGAAAATTATACCAATAAAAGGAGTTAAAATTGGTAGTGCAAGTGAAAGCATCAATCCCCTTGCAATAATTTACCTAACACTAATTTTTCCCCACCCTTCCCAATGTATCAGAGTAAAAGTAGAGTTTTTAGTAATGGGAAACTGCACTAGGAAGCATTTTATACCTGGAAATGATTAAGTGTGAATCTATGGTATAGATATTTCTAGCAGGAAAGACAGATATTTCACCATAGGGGAAAATAAAAGATTTAAATTTGTTTTTTCAATCAACAAAGTACAAATTACTGTTACAAAAATGAATAGACAATCCTGGAAAACATTAATTCAAAATTGAACAGCTTATAGAGGCAGAATTCAATCAATAATTGACAAAAAAATGAACCAAAAAATGATTGATCTCTTATTCAAGTACAAAATTTCCTTTTCAACTCACAAGAGCCACTAGATTCTATCATTGAAAATGAGGTAGACATTATTCTCAATGTGAAGAAACCTTATTCACCCCTGTTAAGAAGACCAGCTTACCCAGCTATCCCAAGAGATAGAGAATCCTGAGAGGTACGGATTAAAGAATTAATGGACATATGGGTATTAAGGAAAGCGGCAAATAATGTACAGGTAGAGGTCACTACACCTGTTACTACAACTTGTCATAATGGTAAATCAAGGCTGGTAAGGGATGTTAGTGCTCTAAACACCTATATGTTCCCTTACAGATATCCAATACCTAGAATATTTGAGCGTTTTAAATATCCCCAAATATCCAAAAAGGTCACAAAAAACTTCAAAATAATTATTTTAATGATAAGAGTTGAAATTATTATTTTAAAATAAGTAAAAATTCCATTAAAAGGCATAAACTTTTGATTATCTCAGAAACCAATGGATAAACATTTGAAATGAATTACCCTATTGGCTGCACCATGAAACACTACACATATAAAAAAAATTATGTCATATTTTAAAAGTCAATAATTACTGAGATGACCTGAATATATGCACTTTTATGATCAGCACATATATTCATGGTTTTTAGATCATATCTTTTGAAATATACATGATAAAGAGTTGAAAAAAACCAATTCACTATTTATTACTTGTAAGAATACAGATATAAATTTCTTTTGACAAGTTATAAACAAGGTTATAAATTACAAGGGTTTATTGAGCAAAATATCAACAGCTGTTGACCACTTTGTTGTAAAAGTGGTGCAAGCTTTAAAATGAAGAAATTCAGATTCAAACAGCTCATACGCTAATAATGATGCAATTGTTATCATCATATTCAAGGTATAACCCCTTGAAATCATGGTTTGATGTTTAAAATAGTAAATTTCAACAGAAAAGATGATTCAGAAGAAAAATCATCACATAAATAGTTTTGATGATGTAATGAGATGCTCATGGAAGCTTAGTAAGGACATTCTAAGTTATCATAATTTGCTCTCTGAATGGCTTTAGCATGCATAACTCAAAATTTATTTATGAGCAAATGTTAATATTAGAAATGATCACTTATGAGCACTCACTGTAATCTTATCTCAAGCTTAATAGCTATATAAGTGATAAAGCTGGGTAATACTAGTAAAGTATGATTAATACTAATGAAATCTACAAATTTTAGAATTCTTCCAAGCCTATGATGTCAGCTAACTTATAGTTAGAGTGAAAACTCTAAATAGTGGCATATTAATGAGATAAGATGGTTTAATTATGATTTAATCATCTCTAAGACTAAAACAACTGATCAATTCCAGTGGATACCATCAGTAAACATCTACTAGAAGCCTTCTGAACTCTAGAAGTGAGGATTTTACTATATAGAGAGCACATTTTACCTCTATTTCCCCCTCAGACACATCAAAAACATCAAAATATTAATTCCAAAGGTAAAAGCTTTATTACTTTTATAAAATTAGATTATGTTTTCAAATAATCAATTTCATCTTTATTGTAATAATCAATTTTTTATGTGATTAAATCAATATTTGATTGTTTTTGTTAATTTCTCTCTAAGAAACTTCAATTCCACATAAAATCAAGAATATTTTTGATTTCTTTTATTATTTTTTTAAATACATTTCAATAAGTTTTATTTACATTATTTGGCATAGAATCATTCAAAATTATATGAAGTCTTAAAGCTAGTTTTTTTTTCTTTTTATGATAATTTCTATTTATTATTATCTTTACTCTTTAAATGATTAATGTATAACTTTAATACTGGGAATATTATTGTTATAAATTGTTTTTGATTAATAAATAACAATTCCTTATTCACTAATTCTTATTTTGTAACAATTATAAGTTGCCATAAATATATATTTTTGTTGTATTACTTTATTTATTTGAATAATGTATACATTTTTAGACCATAATTGTAAGATTTGACTATGAAACTGATGATAATATTACTATTAATCAACAGTACTATGTCTGTTCTTATGAAATATAATTATAAAAATTATTATAACCACAATTAAATAATTATAAAATTATTTCTTTCATGTGTTATACACTACTAGTGATTATAACAGTGGGCAGTAATTGTCTACAAGAATCAATTACAAGAAGAATTTAATAATAAAAACTTCTTTTATTAAAATAATAAAATTATTTTAATATATAATTATCTTTTACAAGAATAATTATAAAGATCATTCTTGAAGAAAACTATTACTAGAGAAAAACTTTAAGAATTAAAGATAAATGACTCACTAATACTCCAAAGAACTTATTGATAGATAAAAGTAGAGAAATTTGACGTGGAATTGTGGATTTAAGGGATCAAAAGGATTTATAACAGTATTACAACAATATATAGTTGGATTCTATGATTTCACGTCTTTCTGGTTGATTCTGAAAGATTTAAAACACTTAAGAATAGCTGTAACTAATACTTACTTGTTGGTAATAATGATTTAATAAATTGATAAGATGATTCTTGGAAAAAACAGCAAGAGAAGGCCTCTTTTAAGTCAACAACAGCTCACAGAGGCGTGCCATGGAGCAAACTGAAAAACAAGTGAGTGAGAAAACAATAAACCCTTTTGGATTATTGATTGCATCATCAGTTGTCACATAAGATTATCATAATTACTTAATTGATGCTTTTACGCGACTACCAACCCCAATATGGTTAAGAATAAAAGGAGTAACATCTGTAAATCTTCTTTTATTCTAAAATAATCATTGATTTCTCAAAGTTATCAATGTTATTGCCAATTTCATCACAGGTTGTAATTACTGTGAATTTTTGAAGATTCAGTGTTTCACGTAGAATGGTCAAAAATGGACTGTAAGTAAAACTTTTAATTTTACTAGTAAAACCATAATTATTTTGGTTTTACCATAGATAATACAGTTCTCTATTAGTCCTGAAAGTTTCATAAAGATTCATCAAGAATTGTATTTTTAATGAATTTTTGAAGTTTTTACCTCATTTCTACGTAGAATTGCAAATAGCAGTATTTTGCTGGTTGCTATGAGGTAAATCAATGAATATATGTCCCAAAAGGGTTTTGATTACTCTTTTAGGGTCTAGTCATGGAAAGTCATCAAGAATTGACATGGTTACAGGAGTCTAAGTAGCTCATTACCTCCTTGGCACGTCAAAATAGCAGGTTATTTGCTATTTTCTTATGATTACAGTAGGTGTAACTTGGTAACCAAGTTCCCAAAGAGTTTTAGTTTACCAATTGGGCCAAGATGAGCCATGGATCCATGCTCTGGAGCTATCCACGCCTCTGAGGCCTCAGAAGTTGGGTACCCTGGCTCTCTTTGATGTCTTTTGTCCCCCTTACTTATTTTTCACGTAAAAATAGAAAATTAAGCTTCAAGTGAGATATCCACTATGGGTGTACCAAAAGTCCATGTAAGAATACCATGATATTAAGTGCTCAAAACATGCATAACACTATTCTTAGTGTATATGTAACATGGGATTTCTCACTTTCCCATTATTTTGGCTTAAAATCAAGAAAAACAAAAAATTTCACGGATCTTTTATGTGGTATTAATGATGTGGTATTGAAGTATTTTCCATTTTACCACCTCAAATACTTAAATTGAGCTTATTCACTCTATGGGGCTACCCTAGGTGAATTTTTGTGTAGAATCCAAATCTGGTCTTAAATCCATGGATTTACTTACTCAATTAAACGTTATTCATCTTTTCTGAAATTGAAAATGATGAATTTTGGATATATGCATGACTTATGAGTTATGCATAATTCAAAATTTCTTTTTAAGATAATTGTGGCCTATTTGGGTATGTAAAATATACCTCAAGGCTCACATTCCCTCCCACCAAAAAAATAAAATTGTCCTACAATTTTATTAGTGATAAAAGAATAAGGCCCCAAAGGGGGTTAATGTCCACTGTCCAACCTCTTCACATCACTCAGATCAAGTAATTTAAAGCACATTTATAGACATATTCAGGCTTGTGTCCTTCTTCCATGTCTAAATCTTCTTAAGAGTTTATCTGAGTCAGGTATTTCTGATTCTGCCATCCATTCATCTTCATGTACTGGATTTCTATATCTGACGAGATATTCTCTTTGATTTTTACCCCTAAGTCTCCTTTCTTTAATGACTTTCTTTATCTTTTTGTCTTTATTCTGTTCCACAGGTGGTACAGTTAAAGGAGTTGGGTTTCTTAAAGGAAACAACTCTTTATCAGCTGGTTGATAAGGTTTTAACAAACTGACTGGAAAGGTGGGGTGTTTATTTTCCAATTCACCACTCAATTCCACTTGAACTGCATTGGTTCCATGTAAAGCAACAATAACAAAAGGTCCTACATAAGAATCTTTAAGTTTCTTTGGGCCTTTGATATTATTAAAATTCAAGGTTGAAACTAAAACTAAGTCCCCTACTTTGAAGTCTGGTACTTTATGACTCTTGTCCCACTTCTGTTTTGTATAATCAAAAGCATCATCCATACTTTGTTTTGCATGATGTTTCACTTTATCAAGCATTATCTTGAAGCTGGAAGCTGTAGGATGAATGTCAATCAAGTCTTTCCTCAGTGTGTCTGCTGGGAGTCTTGGATTCCATCCTTTCTCTAACATAGCAGGAGTTTGTCCTGTGGAAGAATGGACTGATGTTTTATATGCCAATTCTAATGCAGGTATCAGAGTGCACCAGTCATGGGTAAAGCCATCTGAGTCTTTGAATTCTAATCCATAAGCACAAAATCTCCTGATCATGTCCTCTAAAGTTTGAATCATCCTCTCTGCTAGCCCATCTGTCTGAGGGTGATATGCTGTAGAGAATGATAACTTAGTCCCAAACAATCTATGAAGATTGGTCCAAAGTGCAGATGTGAATTTGGGATCTCTGTCACTTATGATATTCTTGAATAATCCTGTATGAGAAATAACTCTACTCCATAAAAGAAGAGCTGTATCCATAGCAGTGTCATCTTTATGACATGGTAAGAATATGGGAGTTTTTCTATATCTGTCTACTATGACTAAACAAGCATTATAACTTTTGTCACCACTTGGAGGAAGTGCTGTGACCCAATCCATGTGAACAACTTCCCAAGGGGATTTTGGTTCTTGAATATGGATCATCAATCCAAATTTCTTGCCTGTGCTCCTGTTTGCTTTTTGGCATCTATCACAGGTATGGCAATATTTGTTGGTTTCTTTCCTCCAAGATGGCCACCATGCACAGTTCTTCACTTTTTCAAGTGTTCTGTCTTCTGACAGGTGTCCAGAGTAGATACTATCATGACATTCATGAAGAATGGTATTTATAAGTAATCTACTGCACAATGTCATAACACAAGAATGTTTTGTTCTGTGGTAAATGATCCCATCAAACAAGTGAAATCTTCCTTCAGAATAGGAATTTTTCCAAAATTCATCAAGTGCATTAACTAAAGATGTATCCTTGCAGTCTTTATCTAATAAAGAAGTCAAGATATGGCAATTCTTGTCTTGTTTATAAGACTCTCTGACCTCTTCAAAGAATTCAGTCCCAATATCAGTTATGTTAATTCCTTCAATTGGAATCTGTGGTTCAGCTTCCAAAGGTACATAAGCTGGGTTATCAGGAGTGTTGGCTAAAGCCCATCTACTAAGTCCATCAGCATTCTTGTGAATGTTTCCTGCTTTATGAACTATAGTCATGTTTCCTCTATATTCTTGAATAGCTATTTGCCATCTCAACATATGTCTGTTGGGAGTTTTCATGTTAAGGAGTGATTCTACTGCATTACAGTCAGTTATCACTTCAAAAACACTGCCATCAAGGTAATAGTGTAATTTCTCAAGTTCCCATACCAAACATAAACACTCCATTTGGCTTGCACCATATCTGGCTTCTGTTGGTTTGATTTGTCTTGAGATATAACAAACTGGTCCTTCTGTAGGTTTGTCATTAATAATTTGGATTTGATGTAGGGCTGCCCCTAATCCATCTCCACATGCATCAATGTACAATTTGAAAGGAATATTCCAGTCAGGAATGAGGAGTAAAGGTGCTTCTGTAAGGGCTTTCTTTATCTTCTCATAAGCTTTAATTCTCTCCTGTGTCATCTCAAATACAGTCTGTTGATCACAGACTCTATAGAGTGATTTGGCTAGAATTGCAAAGTCTTTCAAGTGTTGCCTATAGTAACTAGCAAATCCAAGAAAAGACATGATTTCTTTTTTATTCTGGGGTATTGGCTTAAGTAGCACTGCTGCCACTTTATTCTTGTCAATACCCAAGCTCAAACCAGAAACAATATGTCCTAATGCTTTGAGTTCTTCAAAACCAAAATTGCATTTCTTAAGTGAAATTTTCATGTTCACTCCTGCAACTTTATGAAGTACTCTTGCAAGTCTTTCAAGGTGCAAAGACCATGAATCAGAACATATGATAATATCATCAATATAAATGATAAGCCATCCTTCAGACAATTCTGTAGGAAAGATGGTGTTCATCATCCTTTGATAATGGGATGGAGCATTTTTAATGCCAAATGGCATTCTAAGATACTCATAAATACCACAGTGAGTGATAATTCTAAGTAATTTCCTAGCTTTAGGTGTCAAAACATTTTGATGGAAGCCTTTTAATGCATCCATTGATGTTATATACTTGGCTTTAGACAATTGAGTCAAGGTTTCTTGGATTCTAGGGATTGGATACCTATCTAAAACTGTGTAGGTATTCAAAGCTCTAAAATCTCCAACAATTCTTGACTTATCATTATGCCAAGCAATGATAACAGGTGTTGTCACTTCAACCTCCTCATTATGGCCTACTTTCCTTAGTACACCAAGTTGGATTAACTCTTGGATATGTTTTTCCAAGGCCTCTCTAGCTCTGGGACTGGCTGGATAAGCTGGTCTTCTAAGTACTGGAGGATATGGTCTATCAATATTAAGAGTAATATCAATTTCATGTCCTCTTATAGCACCTAATGGTTCATTATCAGATGCAAATGCATTATTGTATGTGTATGATACATCAATAAGTTCATTCCTCATCTTTGGTGACAATGATGGATTAATTTGTGCTTCAACAAGTTGCTTAGACACAAATTCATCTTTGTAAGTATCTTTGACAGAAGATACTACAGATATCTGTTTTGGCATATTGGAGAAAGCAAATTTTTTCCTTTTGTTATCTCCAATTGTGAAATATCTGTCTTTATGGTTATTTATATCAATACCATACATATTCAACTAATCAATTCCAAGAATGATGTGTTGAGATGTGCAATTTTCCATTACTACAATCTCAGTTCTCATTCTTACACTTCCTGCTGGATGTGGAAATACAATAGTAGTGTCTAATATACCCGAGGGGTACATATTGTTACTTGCACTACTGAATTGTACACCTTCTATTGGTAATAGATGGTTTTTCCATTCAGGAAGTATAATTTGGAGATAATCCTTGCCTACACAAGTACACAATACCCCTGTATCCAAATTAACTTTGGCTTCAATATTGCTCATCAAAACTGATGTGATACAGGATGCTCCAGTAGTGTTACCTTTTCCTCTGGCAGGTTTTGTTTTACACATTTTGGCATCTTGGATATTTATCAGGTTGCAGCAATCTTCACTGTATTGTGGCAAGGGGGTATGGACTTCTGTGACTTCAAAGAAAGCTGTAATGTTTTCAATGGGATAGTCCTCCACTGGTGTATCCTCAGAGACTGCAGAATCTTGATCTGATTCCTCCCTCTCTTCAGTACACTGAACTTTTTCAATGACTTGAACTTCATTGATTTTTGTCTTTTTAGTGCAAGTATTGGCTAAATTTGAAGTGCTTCCACATTTATGACACTTTAAGACAGGTTTTTCTGGTCTCTTATCCTCTCTGGGAATCTTAGAGGTCATCCTGGATTCTGTTGGGATTTTAGACCAAGTTTTACCAATTCTTGTTCTGGCAATGATATCTTCCATAGCATTAATGTAGTCTTCTGTTGAACAGGGTTCCACACATCTGCTTTTGATAGCATGTTCCAGTTCTCCTCCACACTTTCTTGATATTTTCAAATTAATCATAGTGTCAGACATATCTGGTTGTAAAGCAGATAATCTGTCTTTTTGTTTGAAGAACCAAGTAAGTGGTTTGTCTCTTTCTGAGTTAAAAGTGGCACTTTCAAAAGCATTTTACATTTTAAACCTCCAAGAATTGTTGGCCCATTTGGTGATCACTTCAGATTTCCACCAAGACCAATCATGTTTACCATGATCAATCCTCATTTTGTAATACCATTTCTTTGCAGTTCTGGTAAACAGACAATGTAGTTTTCCCACTATGATTTCATCAGGTATATTAAAGTCTTCTTGCAACATATCAATAGTCCTGATGAATTCAATATGGTTGTATTATCCTTCACCAGAGAATGTTGGCCATTCTTCTATTTTGGGAATATCTCTTGTAGAGTAGGCATTTTCTCCTAAGAATGGGGTGAGACTTTCTTTAACAGAGAGTTTTTCTTCAGTTAAAGGTGTAGAATGTCTTGGCATATGTGGTTCATGATTTGTATGAATTTGTTCCACACTTGCAATTATTTCATTCTTCAATTTCTGCCTTTCACTGTCACTTTTTGCTAAATGTATAGCAAATTGATTGGTATTCTTGACTATTTGTAAGACATGGTCTTCAAGAGTTTTAAGTCTATCATTCATTTTAAGAATGGAAAGATCTCCCATGTCATTATCCTGCATTTGACATGTATTCTTAATTCTTTCACAATTATTGTTAATTGATTCAAGGGTGACAGTTGTCAATTGATACAATTCAGTATGTTTCTTGTTACTTTTCTTTAAATCACTTATGTCTAATGTAATTTGCTTTAACTTTGAATCAAGTTTGCCAATTTCTACATTAATTCTTCTTTGTACATCAGTTATTTGCGTGGAAAAGTCCTGTTCATCCTTTCCTGCTCCTTGGCTGTGAATTCCATGAGAGTTCTGGCCATATTGAACACACTGTCCACAGCTGAAGGCTCCAATTTGGGGATCCTGTACCCCTATGGGTAAGGTCTGTGCCAATTGGCTTTGCCTTTGCCCTTTCCTTGATGGTTCTTGGGACCTCTCTGCTTCTTCTGAGGTCCTTTGGGCTTGTCTTTGGACGTGTCTGGAGCTGGTTTGGAGCTGGTAGATGCCACTGGGGCTTCTGTCTCCAAAGCTGGAGTCATTTCCAACTCTTTCTTCTGGTCTATGGATAAAAGACTTTGGTTCTTCAACCAATTCTTTATATTTTTGACCTTGTCTTTGCAAGACAGGGGGCTCCAACCTCCTAAGAGTTCTATGGTCTTCTCCTGACCCAGAAAGCTCTTGATGTGTAAGTAGGAGTTCATGGCCCCCTGCCAAAGGCTTGGGCAGATTTCCCACTCCTCCTCCTTGGCTTCTCTGAACCAGCTTTTGTACTGGCATTGATATATTTCTATTGCTACCACCTGAAAGTGGTGCAGCCCTGGAAATATTACCATAGATCAGTTCAGGTTCTGAATTCACGTCAAAATCTGTTGGCACAGACCTTGGGGAATGGGGGGCAACTCTGGCATCCTCCAAATGTGTCTTTCTTGAGGAAGATTTGGCACTTCTGGATTTGGTCTTGCCTCTTCCTTGTCCACATCCATCTGGTTGGACTGAATAGGTGCTTCCATTTCTAGTATGCACCATTTTACGTCAATTTAAGGATAAAGAGTAAATTTAAAGATAAAAACACACCTTTTGGTGGTAATTTATTCTTTTCAGAATTGAATAAGGTGCCTCTTTTAGCAATTTGCACCTCAATACTTTCTTCAGATTCTGCTTCTGAAGATTCAGGACTAGTGATGTATCTTTTACTGAGTCTGTTGCCAGCTGCACAGTACTTGATTAAAGACACTTAAAGAAAAAATATGATAAAAGAAATTATTTTTTATGATTCAAGATATTTTTAAAAGATTTTTTATAAGTTTTATTATTTTTTGATATTAAAAAAAATATTCTTTTCAAAGAAAAAGGTATTAAAATCTAAGAATTTGAATAAAAAATTAAGTCAGAGTAACTCAAAGAATAATTTTATAAGTTTTTGGATGTGAAAAAGCCACATGTAAAAACAGTACAAAATTAAACCAAATTCCTCAATGAAATAAGATTTTAAGACAATTTCAAAATAAAAATAATTTTTTCTTTAAATTGAAAAAAAAAAAGTTAAATTAATATATTTTAGAACTTAAAAATATATTAATTAAGGGTACAAGGTTCAAAAAAACACGGCCAGGCCCCCAAATGTAAGATTTGGTAGGTATGGTGGTTTTTTAGAACACAAAAATGAAGTCTAGAATATGATTATACCCAAAACTCTGGTTACAATCACAGCCAGGCCCCCAAATGTAAGATTTGACTATGAAACTGATGATAATATTACTATTAATCAACAGTACTATGTCTGTTCTTATGAAATATAATAATAAAAATTATTATAACCACAATTAAATAATTATAAAATTATTTCTTTCACGTGTTATACACTACTAGTGATTATAACAGTGAGCAGTAATTGTCTACAAGAATCAATTACAAGAAGAATTTAATAATAAAAACTTCTTTTATTAAAATAATAAAATTATTTTAATATATAATTATCTTTTACAAGAATAATTATAAAGATAATTCTTGAAGAAAGCTATTACTAGAGAAAAACTTTAAGAATTAAAGATAAATGACTCACTAATACTCCAAAGAACTTATTGATAGATAAAAGTAGAGAAATTTGACGTGGAATTGTGGATTTAAGGGATCAAAAGGATTTATAACAGTATTACAACAATATATAGTTGGATTCTATGATTTCACGTCTTTCTGGTTGATTCTGAAAGATTTAAAACACTTAAGAATAGCTGTAACTAATACTTACTTGTTGGTAATAATGATTTAATAAATTGATAAGATGATTCTTGGAAAAAACAGCAAGAGAAGGCCTCTTTTAAGTCAACAACAGCTCACAGAGGCGTGCCATGGAGCAAACTGAAAAACAAGTGAGTGAGAAAACAATAAACCCTTTTGGATTATTGATTGCATCATCAGTTGTCACATAAGATTATCATAATTACTTAATTGATGCTTTTACGCGACTACCAACCCCAATATGGTTAAGAATAAAAGGAGTAACATCTGTAAATCTTCTTTTATTCTAAAATAATCATTGATTTCTCAAAGTTATCAATGTTATTGCCAATTTCATCACAGGTTGTAATTACTGTGAATTTTTGAAGATTCAGTGTTTCACGTAGAATGGTCAAAAATGGACTGTAAGTAAAACTTTTAATTTTACTAGTAAAACCATAATTATTTTGGTTTTACCATAGATAATACAGTTCTCTATTAGTCCTGAAAGCTTCATAAAGATTCATCAAGAATTGTATTTTTAATGAATTTTTGAAGTTTTTACCTCATTTCTACGTAGAATTGCAAATAGCAGTATTTTGCTGGTTGCTATGAGGTAAATCAATGAATATATGTCCCAAAAGGGTTTTGATTACTCTTTTAGGGTCTAGTCATGGAAAGTCATCAAGAATTGACGTGGTTACAGGAGTCTAAGTAGCTCATTACCTCCTTGGCACGTCAAAATAGCAGGTTATTTGCTATTTTCTTATGATTACAGTAGGTGTAACTTGGTAACCAAGTTCCCAAAGAGTTTTAGTTTACCAATTGGGCCAAGATGAGCCATGGATCCATGCTCTGGAGCTATCCACGCCTCTGAGGCCTCAGAAGTTGGGTACCCTGGCTCTCTTTGATGTCTTTTGTCCCCCTTACTTATTTTTCACGTAAAAATAGAAAATTAAGCTTCAAGTGAGATATCCACTATGGGTGTACCAAAAGTCCATGTAAGAATACCATGATATTAAGTGCTCAAAACATGCATAACACTATTCTTAGTGTATATGTAACATGGGATTTCTCACTTTCCCATTATTTTGGCTTAAAATCAAGAAAAACAAAAAATTTCACGGATCTTTTATGTGGTATTAATGATGTGGTATTGAAGTATTTTCCATTTTACCACCTCAAATACTTAAATTGAGCTTATTCACTCTATGGGGCTACCCTAGGTGAATTTTTGTGTAGAATCCAAATCTGGTCTTAAATCCATGAATTTACTTACTCAATAAAAAGCTATTCATCTTTTCTGAAATTGAAAATGATGAATTTTGGATATATGCATGACTTATGAGTTGTGCATAATTCAAAATTCCTGTTTAAGATAATTGTGGCCTATTTGGGTATGTAAAATATACCTCAAGGCTCACAATAATTATAATATTTCTTCATTATTATAGTTATTGTTAAGCATATTCATTGCTTTAATATGGACATTCAGAGTACAATAAGTAAATTATTAGTAATATTTCCTTATCTTTTGATAGTCAAACCTTACGTTTGGGGCTCTAGCCATCATTTTCACTTATAACACTTTTAAAAAAGAATCAATTTTGGTTTATCCAATAATAAACTATAAAATTGTTTTCAAATCTCTTGAGGCACTTGGAAAGCACTTGTGGTGGCTTACACATTTTTTTTCACATCTTTATACTTGCAAGAAATTTCTTTGAGTTACTCTAGTGATTGAAAGAGATATTTATATTATCATTTAATCTTGAAAACAATCATATTAATTTTTACTTCATTCTTTTAAAAATAAATACAAAAATAATAAAAAATCATTTTTGTTTATTTTTATTCCTTTGTCTTATTTTAAAATATATGAAAGCAATTTTTTATGTATAAATTCACATATCTTCTCAAAAAGAACACTTATTTATAGAAATACTCATATTTATTTTTCTTTTTATTGTTTTCAGACAACCCAATAGAGGTCAGTAAGACTACTGTTGAGAGATTGTTGGAAGAAACTTGTCAAATTTCTGCAACACCCCTTGTAAATAAGGGAAAAGCTAAGAAATTAGTTTCTCAAGACTCCAAAGGTGAGTACCTCCCTTAAAATTGCCATAAAAAGACTTGTTATTTTTCTGAAATCTATTTATCTATTGTTTTTCTATAATGACTACTAGAACAGGATCCCAATATTCAATCAAATCATATGGAGGTGGACTCAGAAGTAGAAATGGTCCCACAAAAAGTAAAAGAAAGGGAAAAATCCCCAGTGCAAAACAATCCACACAAGGAAGTTCCATATCCAAAAGTCAGGTCCCAGAAATGTCTATGGTCTCTGAATCAGAGTTGGAATGAAGTATAAGTAGCTCCAAAAGATACAAATTACATTCAGAAGGCTCAGATAGACATTTACATGAGCAAGTACAAGCAGTATTACATGGTGTACAAGGACAAATATTGGGAAATGTTGCCACAAATACACCAAGGAGTGATGAAATCCTGGAACATCCTGAACAATTACAACATAGAGGATGAAATAGTGAGATACTCAAATGGATGAAATCCACTATCATCCAAATATCAAATCAAAAAGGTAAAGGACTGGCACAGCAAAAAGAGGGAGGCAAGAAAGGAAGAAGCCCCAGTAGCTTCTACCAGAAAGCTACAAGCCAGCCAACCTTCCCAAGAAGGGAAGAAGAACAAGAAAAAGAGATGGAGGAAGCCATATTCCCCAATTTACAGTATTGCAATAATCCAAAAAGATTCCATAGAAAATGTCTTCAACATGGCAACAACCTTGATGGAATTCAAGGACAAAGAGGAACAAAGAATGAGAAAGCCCCTTTTCCCAAAGATATACCTTTGTCTCCTGATATTTTAAATACTTTAACTTGAATTATGAATAGTATATTACCTCTAAAAGACAGTAAAAATAGTTTATTATCTTTAACACAAATTTTTGTACAAAATAAAGAAATAGACAGCATGAATTTTATGGTTGGAAATAATAAACAAAAAGTCTTAATTGAAAATACTCAGAAATGAATACAAGCACAAAAATAATTGTATAATTACATAAAAGATTTGAAAAGAAAAAATCTTTACAATCAATTATGATGTGATTATTGACAATTTGACAGAAAAATAAAATAAATTAAGCATTTCTGTTGAAGCATTTGAACAAAAGACTTAATCACAAAAAAAATTACTTCTAGACCATTTAGAAAAAAGTGATGGGGAAAGAATAAATCTTAAATATGAAATCCAAAGCTAAATAAGACTTCTTACTGAGAAAATGGAGAAAATGAATGAGGCTAACTTAAATACGCCAAATTTATCAACCCCGTTTTCTCAAATAAGAAGTCCTGTTTAACCAAAAGAGGACATTAAAAATCCCTTCATAATACACTTAAGCTATCAATACAACAACCAACTCTTAATGAAGGAAGCACCACCACTGAAATGGTGGCCAACATTCACAGGTGAAGGTGAATATTACCACATGCTGTTTATTAAAACACTTGACATTTTGCAAGGAAATTATGGCATACGAGATTAATTGATCACTGTAATCTTGAATTCATTGTTTAAAAAATGTACAGAAATATTTTATCATGGCATAAGACAAACATATGGTAAATATACCTGGCCTTGGTGGGAAAATGAAATGATCACCAAGTGGGAAATTGATGCCTGGAGGTACAAAATAGAAAATGCACTTTAAAGTTCCTTCTTTGACCCAGACAAGGCCAAACCTTGAGCTTGGTTCTTAAAACAAGTTGAAAGTCAAAATGCACTGTATCCAAAAATTTCAAAAAGATGGTGCATATGAAGATAGCTAAAAAATGTGAATGAGAACTGGAACATTCCCTGAGGAAGATGCATAGAACCATGTTCCACAGAGGAGTATATTAATTCACTAGAAGATATAGTGACAAGAACCAAAATTGGCAGAATGTAGAAAAAATTGGAAATTAAAAGCTCATAAAAACCATTTATTAAGAAAGATAACCCAAGAGAACCTTTCAAACCCAATACATCCAACACTAATGAGCAAAGAAAAGGCCATAAATGTGGTGGCACTGGACACTTAGCCAATGATTCTCTTAAACAGGCAAAGATTAATGAAGTTGTTGAGACAGAAGACTACAATGATAAAAAAGGATGATCAGACACCTCTGAAAGTGATGAAATAAATATCATTAATTCCCAAATTAATAATATTGATTTAATTTCTGAAGTACTAGATGTAAAATCAAACTTACAATAAGCTGG
Organism: Austropuccinia psidii; assembly: GCA_023105745.1. Classification (NCBI taxonomy): domain Eukaryota; kingdom Fungi; phylum Basidiomycota; class Pucciniomycetes; order Pucciniales; family Sphaerophragmiaceae; genus Austropuccinia; species Austropuccinia psidii. Next base: position 38,620,066 of record JALGQZ010000009.1, on the reverse strand, counting down.
AACATCTGCTAGAAGCCTCACAAATATAAAAAATGCCAAACTGCCTAGAACCAAACCTGAAAAATAAAGAGGATCTATACCTGGAAAATTTAGTATAATCAGTGTTATGGTAGAAGACAAATAGGCAAAATTAAACCTGGGAACAGGAGCATACTGCACCTGTGTTGGTAAAAGTTATTTACAAAAAATTATACCAGATTGGAAAGAAAGACTTATACCAATACAAGTAGTTAAATTTAGTAGTGCAAGTGAAAGCCCGAAGCCCCTTGGAAAAACTGAATTGAAATTTAATTTTCTGCCTCCTTCTCAATGCATAAGTGTGAAAGTAGAGTTTGCAGTAACAGAAAACTGCACTAGTAGCCATTTTATACTTGTAAATGATGACTTATTAATCTATGGTATCAATATATCTAACCAAAACAACAGATATTTTCCCATAGGAGACAATAAAAGACAGAAATTTGTTTTTTTAAAGAATAAAAAACAAATTTCTGTTATTAAAATTGAAGATGAAAGCCCAGAAAAACATCTATTTATAAGTGAACAACTTACATAGGAAGAATTCAATCACAAATTAACAGAAAAAATGAAACAGAAATTTATTAATCTCTTATTTAAATACAAAAGTGCATTTTCAACAGTAAAATAAACACAAGGTTCTATCATTGTACATGAAGTAGACATTATCATCAATTTGGAAAAACCTCATCCACCCCTTTTAAGAAGACCAGCTCACCCAACTATCCCAAGAGCTAGAGAAGCCTTAGAGGTACATCTTAAAGAATTGATTGACCTTGGGTTATTAAGAAAGGTAGGACACATTTAAAAGTTATAGGTCACTACACCTGTCATCATAACCTGGAATAATTGGAAATAAAGGATGGTAGGGTACTTTAGAGCTCTAAATACCTATACTATACCTTACAGATACCCAATACCCAGAGTCCATGAGACATTAACCCAATTTTCACAGGTTAATCTCATTACAACAATGGATTCTCTAAAGGGCTTTCACCAAGATTTATTAACATAAAATTCCAGAAATCTACTAAGTATAATAGTCCATTGTGGAATATATGAATACCTAAGAATTTCTTTTGTTATGAAAAATTCTCCTTCCCATTATCAAAAAAATGCTGTATAGCATATTCCTTGAAGAGTTATTAGAAGGATGGCTAATCATCTACATTGATTATATTATAGTTTTCTCAGAAACTTGGGAAAATCACCTAACAAGTCTAGAAAGAGTTTTGCAGAAGATATCACAATTCAATCTGAAAATTTCCTTGAAAAAATGTCATTTTGCATACAGCTAACTAGAAGCACTGGGACATGTTGTATCTGGACTAATTTTGGGCATAGATAAAGACAAAGTAGCTTCAGTACTACTGAAACCAATGCCCCAAACAAAAAAATAAATGTACTCATTTCTAGGATTCTCTGGTTATTACAGACAGCATATAAAATACTTATCAAGAATTGTCAAATCCTTCTATAAACTCTGTGACCAACAGACAGTATATGAAATTACTGAAGAAAAAATTAAAGAATATGAGAAGCTGAAGAAATCCCCCCAAATTGTCCATTCCTTCTAATGTGATATTGGAAATTACCTTCTAAGCTGTACATTGATGCTTGTGGAGAAGGATTAGGTGCTGCACTACACCAAACATAAATCATCAATTATAAGCCTGTTGAAGGACCAATTTGCTTCTTTTCAAGACAAACCAAGCCAACAGAAGAAAAATATGGAGAAATCCAAATAGAATTCCTTTGCTTACTGTGGGCCTTGGTGTGAGCCTTAGAGGTAATTTCATATAGCCAAAAGACCACAAATACAAAATTAAGATATAAATATAAATAAAATAAATGTATTTATATTATTAAAATGACAATCAAAATTTAAATATAAAATTATATTCAAATTAAAAATTTAATTACAATTTAAAAATAAAATTACATTAAATTTTGAAATTGTAAAATTACATTTATACTTGAAAAAATTAAGTAAAAATGAATTTTTAATAAAATTGTAAAAAATTAAATAAATTTGGGAAAAAGTTAAATGAAAATTATTATAACTTTTTATCCAATAAATAAACATATAAAAATCATTTCACCATTTGATTCCTCATAAAAAATTAGGTGGGGTCACCTCTGAGTGAAATCTTTGTAACTCAACTCTAAATAAGCTTAAATTAAGTTTTTAGTATTTTCAATACAAAAATTGAAAGTACTCAAAACTTTGACTTAATTCACATCACATTTATTTTTAATCACCAAAATTTGTGTTAAAATTCAGGTGTTGTGTATATTTTAGAAGTTATGAGGAATTAAAGTATTTTCAATTGAATTCAATAGAAATGTCAAAATGTGCGCATGTATTACATAAGTGAACTTTGATTTACATATGACATATCAATTATTACTGTATTGAACTGTACAACTCAATTGAATTACATATGTAAATTATAAGTATATTACATGATGAGGAATTAAAGGAAAAATAAATTGGAAAGATTAAAATTGGGGGGGGAAAGGAACTCCAGCTCTAAGGGGGAGCTAGACCCCCAAAATCCTTGCTGACAGACGTGGTATGTCAAAATTCACGCAAAAGCCCATCACTTTTGGCCTGGAATTGAGTTACAGGGTCTGTGAACTCAATTTATGATGAGGTTTTGATACCAACTGGGGTAGTTTTAGCTGTTGCCAAGAGGGTAAAACTACCCTTAAGATTAAACAATAATAGTTAAAACAGTTTTAACTCGTTTCTACGTTTCTTAAACACATTTTGACGTGTTTTGAAGGCTCTAAGCCAGGTATTGCTATAGTAATGGCTGATTTAAGGGTCTAAAATGGCTAAAAATGGCTTAAACCAGCCCTTTTTGGTCTAAACCAGGGTTCAATGATGCCATAATTGGCTTTTCTGTTTTCAGATTGTTTTTTCACGACTGAAATGAGTAAACATTACTTTTGGAGTAAGAAAATTGATGGCTATAAAAGAATGTCTTCTTTGCTCCACTTTTCTCTTCATGTTAGAATCTTTTCCTTTTATAATTAGTTTAAACACTGTTAAACAAATCAATAAAAGATTCCAACCACCTTTCTGAAATCATCTTTAACCTTTCAACCACGTGAAAAAATCATTATAATCATTTTTGGTATCTCTTATAATCATTTTTACCCCTGAACCACCCCAAAAGTAAATTAAAGCATCTTTCATCACTGTAAACTTTGTCACTTTGTTTCCAAATTCACTCTGGTCACTTTTGGGCATGTTTTCTCTTTAATATTCCTTTTAAATACTTTGTTCTTTAATTAATTGCTTGCATTTCTTTGCTCAATTAATTTCAATTGAAATTGCTCTTGAAGAAATTTCTTTTGTAGCCTTAAATATCTCTTGTAGAGTATTTTTGGATACATTTTTATTGTTGGTAAAACAATAAATCTTTATAATATTATTGTTTTATACTAATAAAGTTATAAACAATACAATTGGCGTGTTTTCTCTTAAAAATAATAATTCTTACTATTTTTAATTGATTTTTACCTTATACAAATTTTGAGGACAGGAAGAGTACTTGATTTTTAATCAAAGTTTCATATCCACACCTTACATTTGGGCGTCCAGCCATGATATTTTACCTGTGACATATTTTTTTTACTCTTTTTAAATCTTTTTTCTTATATTGAAAAATTTAAAAACATATAAAAAATACTTATAATTCAAAAAATCAATAAAAAAAGAATTTTTTAATATTATAAGTGAGGCTTATATTTTAATTTCTTTCTTGAAATAACCTTTTTTTACTGAATTAATTGGCTTTTTCATGAATCTTAGTGTCTGACAACATGGTAAGACAAGAAAACATTGAAACAGCCTCAACAGTAACCAGCATTATTCCTGCCAGTACTGTCAATTCTGATCATAATAGTACTATTATTGTGACTCAGAATCTTCAACCAGAGCCAATTTCTTCTGAATTTGTCAACTTGGAAATAAGTAATGCTCTTCAGAAAGCCAAAGATTTGGCCAATAGTAAGTTTTTTGACGTAAAATTACTATATTAAGCCTTTTTAACCATAATTATGCCTTCAACCAGATCAGGAGCCAGCTATAACCCCTCAAGCAGCTCCCAGAAAGGTAATAGACATGATTATGGCAGAGGCCAATCAGGTACAGAAGGAAAAGGGTCATTTGATGACTTCCAAACAACTAAAATGGGTCATTCTGAAGCTGATAATACCATTTTAGCTTCAAAAAGAGCTGACACTCCCACAAAAAGCCTCAGTGGACATATACAAAGCCAGCCACAGTGCATACAACAATGCACTTCAGTTCAAGGAGTACCAGATCCTTGCAGACCTGTGGAAGAATTGCATGGATTCTTACCTGACTGTGAGAAAACTCCTGGGCCATCCCAATACTTGCAAATTGCTCAATGGATGGCATCCATTGATGGAGAAGAAAAACATGATGCTTTTGACACTAGAATGGAGGAAAACAACCCTCCACCACCCAAACCAGTGCCAAAAACAGCCCCAGTGGCCAGCAGCAGCAATTACAACATGAAAAAGCAGCCACAAACTCCAAACAAGGGCAAAGGGAAGGCACCAGCCCCAAACCCTTACAGCCAGGGCTACAGAATCCCAAATATTCAACAGGATGCCATGGAAAATGTATTTCAGATGGCCAGAACCATGATGGAATTACAACAGAAGGAAGAAGCCAGATTAAAATATCAAAAATGATTTCTGATACTTTTAATCGTAATCCAGAGTTGTATAAAGATATTATTGACGTAAAAAGTCATCTTTCTGATAAGAATACATCAATTTGTGACAATCTTAAAACAAATAACTTGAGTCTGAGCCAAATAAATGATACACTTAAATGCTTTGAAAGAGCTTTAAGAACAATCAAAACTTCCAATAATGATAATTCTTTTGGCATTAAGATAAATGAACGATCTGCCATCATTAAAGAATTAACAGACAAATATTCTAAATTCAACATTGATGACATAATTGAAACAAGAATAAGACAAGCTATTAATACTATCAAAGAGGATAAGAAGAAAGCTCTTCGTGATATTTCAAAATCATTTGCTGAAGTAAAGACAAATATAGTTGCCTTGAAAAAGCATTTTGATACCTCAAGAGAGGAAATATCAAAATTAACAATAAAGCTAAATGAAGTTATATCTGATAATACTAAACAAACAGAATTATGGAATGAGCTTACATATAAGGAGGATGATCATAAAAAGAATGTCATAGACTCTATACAAAGCTTACAACATGAGTTAAGAAATTCACAAAGGTGTAATAACAGTAAAATGAATGATATTGAACAACTGCTAAGCACTTTACCAAGAATGTCTACACCTCTGAATCAAAATGAGGATGCAAGAATTCCCAATCCACAAGTATTGGATATTGAAAATTCACAGTTAAAAAATTAATTTTCTACTTCTTTGTATAACTTAGAACTATCAATGGGCCAAGCACTCTTGAAAGAAGTTTCAAAACTGAAAGAATGGCCTCACTTCAGTGGTGAAGGAGAGTATGACCATATGGAATTCATTAGAGGTATTGACATGATAAAAGAGGATTTTGAATTAACATACAGATTTGTAACAGCCAGATTTAACACCTTGTTTACCAAATCAGCTCACAGATGTTACATCAAAATAATCCGAGCACATGGACACCAGAGTTGGACTTGGTGGAAAACCCAAATCATTAACAAATGGGAAAATGATGCTTGGAGGTTTAAAGTTGAAACAGCCTTTGAATTTTCCAAATTTAATGCTGATAAATACAAAGCTTTACAATGTTTTTGCCAACAAAAAGACAGATTAACAGCATTATATCCTGACATGTCAGAATTTATGATCCATAGAAAAATTCTGAGACAATGTGGAGGTGACTTAGAGCATGCTATCAAAAGAAGGACTACTGAAAAATCTTCAGCAGAGGATATTATCAATATATTAGAAGAAGTAACCACCAGAACCAAAATTTGTTCTAGTAGGGTGAATCTCAAAACAAGGTTTAATACACCTTGGAAAGATTCTGTGGACAAAAACCCCAAAGAAAATTGTAATAATGTTAATTATAAATCTGCAGATACAGTCAGAAAATGCCATATTTGCCAAAGCACCACCCATTTAGCCAATACATGTCCAAAGAAGGGAAAAATCAATGAAATTGATATTGAAAAGGAAGCTGATGTTGAAAAAGATGACATAATTGAAGACAATTCAGATGATAAGTCATCCATATTTTCTGAATCTGCAAAAGATATATAAAATATCAATGCCACTTTTGACATCATGGAATCTTATTCCCACTTGCCACAATTGAGCAATGGTCAACTTGATTTATCAAAAGTTCAAGATGCACAACTTATGAAAACAAAACCAAACAGGGAGAAAGGTTATACAGCTGGTAACTCCTGTATAACAGAAGTGGTGATTGACAACAAGCCCACCAAAATTTTGCTTGACCCAGGAGCCTTCTGCTCTTGTGTTGGAAAATCTTTTCTTAAGACTTGTGTACCAAATTTTGAAGACTAATTGTTACCAATTGATGGTATAAAATTCAATAGTGCAAGTAATCCAATGAAAGCATTAGGAATTTTTGAGACCAATGTCATATTCCCACACATAAATGGGAATTTAAGAATCACAGTTGAATTTGTTGTTATGGAAGATTGCTCTAGTACCCATTTTATATTTGGAAATGACTATTTAATCATGTATGGGATAGATTTGCATGACAACAAAGACAGATACTTTACTATTGGAGACAATAAGCACCAAAAATTTGCCTTTTTACCATTTAAAAGACAAATTACAGTAAACATAGTATCACCAGTCAACTTAGAGTTAGATAAATTCAAGTCTGAACAGTTAAATGAGGCTGAAATAAGCCTTCATCTGACTGATAAACAAGAGAATGAACTTTCTTCCCTTTTGTATGACCACAGAGGAGCATTTGCTTCAGACAAAGAACCTCTAGGAGCAATTATTGGTCATGAAGTTGACATCATTCTTAACATTGAGAGACCTTATCCACCACTCTTAAGAAGACCTTCATATCCAGCAAGTCCAAAATCAAGAGAAGCTCTAGAAATTCATGTCAAAGAACTTCTGGACCTTGGTTTAATAAGAAACGTAGGCCACAATGAAGAAGTGGAAATAACTACACCAGTCATAGTGGCATGTCATAATGGAAAATCTAGAATGGTTGGGGACCTTAGAGCTCTGAACACTTACACTGTTCCAGACAGATACCCAATACCAAAAATCCAAATTGCCCTTACTCAAATATCTCAAGAAGTGTATATAACCACAATGGATGCCCTTAAAGGATTCCATCAAAATGTGGTGACACCAAGCGCAAGAAAATACTTGAGAATTATTGTTCATTGTGGAGTGTATGAATACTTGAGGATGCCCTTTGGTATCAAAAATGCACCTTGACACTTCCAAAGAATGATGAATGAAATCTTCCCTGAAGAACTCTCAGAGGGATGGTTAATCAATTACATTGATGACATTATTGTCTGTTCCAAGACTTGGGAAGAGCACATGTACAGATTGTCCAGAGGTTTGACAAAAATTCAATCAGTAAACATGAAAATCTCTTGGAAGAAATGTCATTTTGTATTTCAAGAGCTTAAAGCACTAGGACATGTTGTATCTGGTTTGTCCCTGGGAATTGACAAAAACAAAGGTGCAGCAGTATTGCTAAAACCCATGCCTCAGGATAAGAAGGAAATTCAGTCATTCTTAGGTTTTGCAGGATATTATAGGCAACACATTAAAGATTTTGAATCCATAGCAAGACGACTTTATAAATTGTGTGACAAAGACACAGTATTTGAAATGACTGTTGACAGAGTCAAAGCTTTTGAGTGTCTAAGAGAATCCTTGACCACTTCTCCACTCTTACTGATGCCAGACTTTAAATTGTGTTTTAAATTGTATATTTATGCATCAGGGGATGGGCTAGGTGCTGCACTTCACCAAGTTCAGATAATAAATGACAAACCTGTAGAAGGACCCATATGTTTTGTATCCAGGCAAATCAAACCAACTGAAACCAGATATGGGGGAAGTCAAATGGAATGTCTATGCCTTGTCTGGGCCTTGGAGAAATTGAACTACTTCTTAGAGGGATGTGTTTTTGAGGTGATAACAGATTGTACAGCTGTCCAATCACTTTTAAACATGAAAGCCCCCAACAGACATATGCTCAGATGGCAAATAGCCATACAAGAATACAGAGGCAATATGACTATTGTTCATAAGGATGGGAATATTTATAAGAATGCAGATGGACTAAGCAGATGGCCATTACCAAATAATATTGATAATCCTGCTTATGTGCCAGAAGAAGCTTCACCACAGATCCCAATAGAAGGAATAAGTGTTACAGACTTGAACACCACCTTCTTTGAAGAAGTAAGACATGGTTACACTCAAGATAAGAATTGTAGAATCTTATGCCAATTGCTTAACAAAGACTGTAAAGACAGCTCTCTCATACATTCCTTGGATGAAACATGGGAGAAATCCTATGATTAAGGAAGATTTCACCTACTGGATGGTATACTTTACCACAGAACCAAGCACACATGTGTCATGACAGTTGTGGACAGGTCATTGATCAATCTTGTACTGAAAGAATGCCATGAAAGCCCCTTCTCAGGACATCTGTCTGAAGACAGAACAAGAGAAAAAGTGAAAACCTGTATCTGGTGGCCAATGTGGCAGAAAGATGTTGCAGAGTATTGCAAAACCTGTTACAGATGTGAAAAAGCAAATAAATCCACTGGCAAAAGACTTGGAATTATGATCAGAATCCAAGAACCCAGCAGACCTTGGGAAATTGTCCATATGGATTGGGTAACTGGCCTACCACCAGGAGGTGACAGAAGTTACAATTCTTGCCTAGTAATTGTAGACAGATTTAGTAAAACTCCAATCTTTTTGCCATGTTACAAAGATGATACAGCCATGGATACAGCTCTTCTGATATGGAATAGGGTAGTATCATGGACTGGCATATTTACAAATATCATTAGTGACAGAGATCCTAAATTCACCTCAGCACTGTGGACAAATCTTCACCAACTAATTGGGACAAAATTATCCTTCTCCACAGCCTACCACCCACAAACTGATGGTCTGGCTGAAAGAATGATTCAAACCTTAGAAGATATGGTGAGAAGACTATGAGCGTATGGCCTTGAATTTAAAGATAGTGATGGTTTCACCCATGATTGGTTTACTCTTCTACCTGCACTGCAACTGGCATACAAAACATCCATTCATGCCAGTACCAATGAGACTCCTGCTATTTTGGAAAAAGGATGGAATCCCAAATTAACCCAAGATTCTTTAAGGAAAGATTTGGATGAAATCCATCCTACAGCTGCCAGCTTCAAAGGAATGCTAGACAGAGCCAGAAAGCATGCATTAAGGTGCATGGAAGACTCATTTGCATATGCTAAAGATACATGGGACAAATCTCATACCACTCCAGATTTTAAAGTAGGGGATTTAGTACTAGTATCCACTACCAACTTCAATAACATCAAAGGATGTTAAAAGCTCAAAGACTCCTTTTCAGGACCTTTTGTTATTAAAGCCCTCCATGGAGAAAATGCTGTTGAAATAGAATTATCTGAAGAACTTAGTAATAAGCATCCTACCTTTCCAGTGAGCTTGGTGAAGCCATATAAATCTAGTGATGCTGAGAAATTTCCCTTGAGGGATAAAGTTCCCCAAGCTATACCTCCTATTGAGACAACTGGTACTAAGATAATTACCAAAGTTCTTAAAGAAAGAAAATTAAGAACCAAGAAAGTGAGGGAATACCTTGTTAGGTACAGTGACCCAACTTGTGAAGATGAATGGTTAGAAGAAAAAGATGTACCATAAGCTACCAAACTCCTCAGGAGATTCAGACACACTAGAAATACCAATATTACAAAGTAATATTCTTTTTTAGGGGGAGGGAATGCGAGCCTTAGAGGTAATTTCATATACCCAAAAGCCCATAAATACAAAGTTAAGATATAAATATAAATAAAATAAATGTATTTATATTATTAAAATGAAAATTAAAATATAAATATAAAATTATATTCAAAATTAAAAATTTAATTACAATTTAAAAATAAAATTACATTAAATTTTGAAATTGTAAAATTACATTTATACTTGAAAAAATTAAGTAAAAATGAATTTTTAATAAAATTGTAAAAAATTAAATAAATTTGGGAAAAAGTTGAATAAAAATTATTATAACTTTTTATTCAATAAATAAACATATAAAAATCATTTCACCATTTGATTTCTCATAAAAAATTAGGTGGGGTCACCTCGGAGTGAAATCTTTGTAACTCAACTCTAAATAAGCTTAAATTAAGTTTTTAGTATTTTCAATACAAATATTGAAAGTACTCAAAACTTTGACTTAATTCACATCACATGTAGTGTTAATCATCAAAACTTGTGTTAAAATTGAGGTGTTGTGTATATTTTAGAAGTTATGAGGAATTAAAGTATTTTCAATTGAATTCAATAGAAATGTCAAAATGTGCGCGTGTATTACTTAAGTGAGCTTTGATTTACATATGTGGTATCAATTATTACTGTATTTAACTGTACAATTCAATTGAATTACATATGTAAATTATAAGTATAATACATGATGAGGAATGAAAGGAAAAATAAATTGGAAAGATTAAAATTGGGGGGGAAAAGGAACTCCAGCTCTAAGAGGGAGCTAGACCCCCAAATTCCTTTCTGACAGACATGGGATGTCAAAATTCACGCAAAGGTTCATCACTTTTGGCCTGGAATTGAGTTACAGGGTCTGTGAACTCAATTGATGATGAGGCTTTGATACCAACTGGGGTAGCTTTAGCTGTTGCCAAGAGGGTAAAACTACTCTTAAGATGAAACAATCATAATAAAAACAGCTTTAACTTGTTTCTACGGCTCTTACACACATTCTGATGGGTTTTGAAGGCTCTAGGCCAGGTATTGCTATAGTAATGGCTGATTTAAGGGTCTAAAATGGCTAAAAATGGCTTAAACCAGCCCTTTTTTGGTCTAAACCAGGGTTCAATGATGCCATAATTGGCTTTTCTGTTCTCAGATTGTTTTTCACGACTGAAACGAGGAAAATTTACTTTTGGAGTAAGAAAATTGATGGCTATAAAACAATGTCTTCTTTGCCCCACTTTTCTCTTCATGTTAGAATCTTTTCCTTTTATAATTAGTTTAAACACTGTTAAACCAATCAATAAAAGATTACAACCACCTTTCTTAAATCATTTTTAACCTTTTAACCACGTGAAAAAATCATTATAATTATTTTTTGTAACTCTTATAATCATTTTCACCCCTGAACCACCCCAAAAGTGAATTAAAGCATCTTTCATCACTCTAAACATTGTCACTTTGTTTCCAAATTCACTCTGGTCACTTTTGGGCGTGTTTTCTCTTTAATATTCCTTTTAAATACTTTTCTCTTTAATTAATTACTTGCAGTTCTTTGCTCAATTAATTCGAATTGAAATTGCTCTTGAAGAAATTTCTTTTGTAGCCTTAAATATCTCTTGTAGAGTATTTTTGGATAAATATTTATTGTTGGTAAAACAATAAATCTTTATAATATTATTGTTTTATACTAATGAAGTTATAAACAATAAAATTGGAATGTTGTCTCTTAAAAATAATAATTCTTACTATTTTTAATTGATTTTTACCTTATACAAATTTTGAGGACAGGACGAGTACTTGATTTTTAATCAAAGTTTCATATCCACACCTTACACTTAGAGAGCGTACATTATTACTTAGATGGCACACCCTGTTATGTAATCACATACTGCAATTCTACAAAATCATTATTAAACATGAAGACACCAAATAGACATATGCAAGATTTAATATTGCAGAATATAGAGTAAATATGACTATAGCTCATGAATCTGGAAATATTCATAAAAATGTGGATGGTCTTAGTAGATAAGCTCTATTAAATACACCTGAAAACCCAGCAAGAGTACCACAGGAAGAAAATCATATAGGAGGAATATGTGCTACAGATATTGGCACAGAATTCATTAATCAATTTAAAGAAAGCCATGAGATGGACTAGAGCTTACATATATTATGCCAACTCTTGATGAAAGATTGTAAAGACCCTTATTTATCTATCAAACTAGATGAAACATAGTAGAAATCTAATTATGAAGGAAGATGTCACCTCCTTGATTAAAATCTTTATCATGGAACCAAACATACATGTTTCATGACTCTGACAGATAGACTTCTAATTAACATTATACTACATGAATGCCATGATAGTGTTTTATATGGACATCTCTCAGAAGATAGGACACTAGAAGGAGTAAAAGCATTCTCTTGGTGGCAAAATTGGAGAAATTATGTCAAAGAATATTTCCATACTTTTGACAGGTGCCACAATGCAAATAGAGAAACCGGCAAGAATATGAAATGATTATCCTAATCCAATAACAAAAATACCCATGAGAAATTTTTCCTATGGATTGGGTTACAGATATACCCACAAGAGGAGAACAAAGATTAAATTTGTTAATAGTGTTAGTTGAGAGTTACAGAAAGATCCCAATGTTCTTACCATGTGGCAAAGATGAAACAGCTATGGACACAGCCAAAATGATACATAATAGAGTCATTAGCCATACAGTCTTATTCCAAAATCTCACAAGTGATAGAGATCCCAAATTAACTTCAGCATTATTGTCAGCATGGGACTCAAAGCCAGAGCACAAGCATGAAAGCCAAACAACATAAACAAATGGTAGAGCAAAATACCAGAAAACCATAGAGCTGAGCTAAACCAGCTGAAAAGGAATCAAAAGAAGGGGAAACTCACCTGTTTCCAAATATACAAGTCCCGTCACCATAGGACAAAGAATCACAAAGTTATTCCTGCTCAAAGAAGTTTCTGAGCATAAACCTTAATTTTCACCTCTCATCTTAAATTCAGAGGAAGAGGCTTAACCCCAGGAATGGGGTATTCAAATTTTAGCTCTAGGTCAGGGCTATCCAATTGTACTAGCCAAACTGAGCTAGCACCAAAACTATAGAATTTATGGCCAAAATAAGGTCAGATAAGGGTGAATAAAATATTTACCTCCCGGATCATCAAGGCCAGGAAGATCAGACCAATTGGAAAAGACCAGAGACAATATTTTGTCAGATTCAAGAAACAAACAGTAGACAAGTATAAATGGTTGGCAGAAGATGCCATACCAGATGGTAAACTTCACCTGAGAAGATTCAGAGCCTCTAGGAGGGCTGAATAGTCTCTTCAATGATGGGAGTTTTTTGGAGGGAGGGTACATCAGCCTGTGACTCAAAACCAGAGCACAAGCATGAAATCCAAATACCATAAACCAAGGGTAGAGCAAAATACCACCAAAACATGGAGCTAATCCAAACCAGCTAAAAATTTATCAAAAGAAAGAGGGAAATTACCTGTTTCCAAATATACAAGTCCCATAATCATAGTACAAAGAATAACAATGTTATTCCTTCTCAAAGAAGTTGCTGAGCATAAACCTTAATTTTCACCTCTCATTTAAAATCCAGGGAATGGGGGTAAAACCCATCAAGAGGGTAATCAAATTGAAGCCCTTGGTCAGGGATATCTAATGGTACTAGCCAAACTGACCTAGCATCAAAACCACAGAAGTCATGGCTAAAATAAGGTCAAATAAGAGTGAATAAAATATCCACTTCCCATCTAGCTTCTACAGTTTGAGTATGAGCTAGTTGAAGTGGGGTTCTTGTGGAAAAAGTGCAATCAGGGCTATCTTATGATCTCATTGTTTTCCCCATATATAATCTAGAGAAAAAGTTATGGGACAAAGAAGCTCCATACCAATTTTGAGAAAAACATATATCTGAATAACAAATATTGAACGAGGCATAACTTCGCCATATTTAATGTTAACCATATCAAATGAGGTACCATTGTGTAGAGCCCATCCAGGTCTACATAATGAACCAAAATTGAGCTCAATATCTTGAAAACTGACAAAGGTATAGCAGCTTTAAGGTCAAAATCCCACAGTTTTGCCAATACACCTTTAATGTGGGATACTGTCCCACAACTATGATTATAGAGTGTCAAATGGACAAAGGGGCTTGTTTATACTTCAATACTGGGGTCCCATACAGCTTCTGTACAAGATTCTATGTGTCATACATGTCAGAAGAGAGCTGTGTGGTCCCCAGATGAGAATTTTCACCCTGTATTGGGGAAACCTACCCAGATGTGGTTTCAAAGCCTCATCTGAGCCCAATAAAGAGTATACAGGCCTTTTTGAAACTACAAGCCAGTACTCTGAAGTGAAAAATCTTCAAATCCTCTACATGAAGTGGTCCAGAGGACCTTTCCCCCCAATTTCAGGATAAAAAGGGCTCTTTCCCTGCTCAAAAGAGGAATCCCCATCCTGCTCTGGAATTCCCACATTGTACAACTGTCTAAAACAGTTTTACTCTTGGAAAACAATCAGGTATACTTCTAATCTTAAGTACTGTAGTAGTTGTTATTGTAACCTAACAGATAATTATTGCACCCAGGGCTTTCAGCAGTTCTCACCACCACTAAAACTCTGTAGTAAAGCCCTTCAAATACCCTTTGAAACTCTTTTTATCAAATTTCATCCATGTAACAGTCACAGTTAGAGTTGTATATACTATTTTCATTACTCTATTGTAGACTCACCCTGATGATTATGGAAAAATCTCTATAACCTGCATGGAATAAAATTATCATTCTCAACAGCTTGCCACCCTCAGACTGATTATTTAGAAGAAAGAATGATACAAACTTTGGAATAAATTCTTAGAAGATTCTGTGCTTATGTTGTAAATTACAAAGTCTCTGATGGCTTGACCCATTATTGGTGTATCTTACTCCAGCTCTTGAACTGGAATACAAGACATAAATCAATTCTTCAGCTGGTAAAACACAAGAAATGTTAGAAAAGGGTTTAAATCGAATACGTCCTTATGATTCTCTCAAAAAGGACTTAGTTGATATACATCCAACAGCAAGAACCTTCAAAATAATCCTTGAAAAAGCAAGACATCATTGAAACATATGTATGCAAGATTTTTTTAAATATGCAAAATAAAGATGGGGCAAAATTCATAATTGACCTGATCTTAAATTAGGAGACTTGGTCTTAGTATCAACTCAAAACCTTACTAATATTAAGGGCAAAAAGAAATTTCAAGCTTCCTTTTCAGGACCCTTCATGATAAGAGCATTACATTTCCCTAATTCTGTGCAACTATATTTGACAGGTGAATTAATGAACAACCACCCAACCTTCCCTGAAATTCTTATAAATCCTTACAGCTCAAGTAATGAATAATTATTTCCTTTAAGAAATGAAACATCACTTTAAATTGCTCCTTTAGAAGAAGTAGAAGAAAAGAAATTGTAAAAGTCTTCAATGAAAGGACAACCAACCAAAAACAAAAAAGAAAGGGAATACCTTGTAAGGTATAGGAACCCAGCTCAAGAAGATGAATGGCTACTTGAGAAAGATATAACCAAGTCTGATAAGCTATTGTGGAGGTTTAGACATGAAAGAAGACCCAAAGAATAAAATACTTAAGCATTATTGAGCTTCAAGATTATGAAATTCTATTTAAGAGGTAGTATAGTGGATGATACCCCAATTATTTGTATCAGACTGTGGTACAATCTCTCTTGGCTGAGGGAATGTGAGCCTCTTAGATATGACCACACAGCAAAAAAGGCACAAAACTTCTTTTAACAATAATAGTTAAAATTATAATCTTAGAAGTCAAAATGTCATAAATAGGCATAAATTCTTGATTATTTCATAAACAATTGAATAATAATTTGAAATTAACTTCACCATTGGATTACCCATAAAAAACTACACATATAGAATCTTTATGTCATATCTTAAAAGTCAATACTTACTGAGATAATCTGAATATATGCACTTTTATCATCAGCGCATATATTCCTGGCTCTTGTCTCATCTCCTTTTCAGTATGAATGAAAAAGAGTTGATTCACAAATAAAGCCACCACAAAATAACTTTACAAGTAAATATATTAACTTAATACAGCTCTGAAGATTTAATAAAATGCTCTTGGAAGCTTAGTAATGAAATTCCAAGATATCAGAATTCACTCTTTGAATGGCTTTAGCATGAATAAGTCAAAATTTATTCACTATCAAATTTAAAGCTTAAACATAATCATTTCCAATTACTAACTGTAATCTTATTTCAAGATTATCAGTTACACAAGTACCAAATCTTATGTATACTAGTATTTCATGATTGAAAATAATAAAATTCACAAATTTCAAAGTTTCTTCAAGCCTATGAGGTCATCAAACTTAGAGTTACAGTGAAAACTCTAAGTAATGGTGTAATAATGCAAGAAGGAGGTTTAATTAGGATGTAATCATTACTAAACCTTGAATTTTTGATCAATTTCAGTGGATACCATCAGTACAAATCTATAAAAATCCTTCTGGACTCTGGGAGGGAGGAATTTACTATAAATAAAGCTTTTTTCCTCTATTTCCCTCTCAGATGCATCAGAAACACTAAAACATTCAATTAAAAGGTAAGGTCTTTTTTCTTTATATAAAACACTCTTCTATTATTAAATACCAAAGATATTTTTTGTATTAATCACTAGATTCAACTTGCTTAATTCAATATTTTGTTGTTTTTCTTAAATTCTTGTGAAAATCTCCAAATCTGCATAAAAACAGTTAAATTTGTAATTCTCTCTATTTTTTTATTGTGAATACACTTTAAAGAGCTTCATTTCTATTATTAGGCGTGAATTTACTCAAAATTATTATATCAAGTTGTAAGAGTAGATTATTTTCTCTTTATTATTCTTTTTAATAATTCTTTTATTGAGCTAAATTTGATTTATATCAATATATAATTTAATATTGGTAATATTATTCTTAAAAATTGTTTTTTATAATTAAATGACATTTTTTAAACCTTTATCAATTTTTGGTAACAATAATAAACCTCCCTAAATATCTTAATTATCAAATATTAATATATTCCTCTTTATTGTATTACTCTATTTATTCGAATAATATAATTATTTTTATGCCATAAGTAGAATAATTCTTTCATATTATACTTATTGGTGATCTTCTTACTCATTTGAATTAGGAAATTCAGAGTAAATTAATTAAAATCATAGTTATTTTTATTTATTGTTTCATGGTCAAATCTTACACAAAGCCTTGATAAAATCTTTGCTGCAATATTAATTTTAAATGAGATCTGTTTGGATGGAGATTGCATTATTTCTATTAATAATGGTTAAGCTTAGGGTATTTTATTATTAGAAATAAGGCCCTTTTTTCTTTTTGAATCAGTTATTGTTTGCTTGCATAGAATTGAGTTATTTATGTCAATTGAATTTAGATAGGAAAAGATTGTTTTTTATGTGGTTTTAGGTATTAATATAGTTTTATTTCCTGAATTTATTCTAATTTGTGTGGTTTTTAATTCAATATATGATAATTTTGGTAAACCTTTTGATCCTCTGTTTTTTCATGTGCTTATGATTTCTAATACATATAATCTTATATAGTTATTTTTAAAACTCTTTTGAATGGAATATGTACTTTGGTTTATGCTATTAAGCTGTAGCTTTATGGCTTGTGGATTTTTATCTTTTAATTTTGTTTAAGACTTGTAGGTCAGAGATTCAAGCTTCTGTTTTTAGCTCCTGTATAATTCAATTTTAGTTATGTATTTTTTTTCATTCTATTAAAAGCTGAAAATTTCCAGATTTAATGTGCTCTGTACTATTCTTGAATACATTTAACCATATCAGTCTCACTATATGTACAATTTATATTTGAATTGAATGATTTTTGTATTATTAGGATTTTGAAGTGTAATTTGAGCCTCCATATATACTTTTTCTTGTTTAAATTTTTATAGTTCATGTTTGAATTGAACTTTTGATTCTATATTAATTCATTTTCATTAAAATTTGATGATAAAATGAAATTATAATGAGCTATTATTAAGCTGTATGCTGGTAGGAATCATATGGAACACAAAAACATATTTCAAAACAGATTTTAATTATACTGAAGGCATTTTTTACACTTGTCAGTTTTTATTCAACCCCTAAAGCTGAATTCCACTATCATTAAGGTTTGTATGAGGGGCTAAAAATGAATAAAAATAGAAAAAGCAGCAATTCTTGATGTAAAAGGAGTTCTATTATGCCATGAATTTCTCTTAGTAATATCTTTTAGCTCTCATTCACTGTGGAATAATTTGAAATTTTTGAAGTTTTTGATTCTGTGAAAGAATTATTTCCTTTCCACATCCTTTTTCCTCATTTTAGAATTCTTCCATTTTGATAATCAGCTCAAGTATCTTCAAAAAAATTAATCAAGAATTTTAAAAAAAAAACAACTAAGTTGTTTTGAATCTTATAGTGATGTGAAAATATTCTTATAATAGCTCCCTATAAAAACTATAACAAGTTCACTTCTTGAGCTACTCCAAAAATGTAATTAAGTAATCTTTCATCAATTTAAACTTTTAGCTCATCAAATCAATTAACTCAGGCTCTTTTCTGGTTTTTTCTCATTCAATTCATTATTAATATACTCTGCTATTTTTTGAATTAAGTTCATCATTATTCCCCATTACTACAAAGAAATTATTTTTGTACTAATTTTTTTTAGCCCTAAATATCTCTTGTATGGTATTTTTGATAAATTCTTAATATCTCTTTTGCAGTATTTTAGATGAGATTTTCTGAGAGTATTTATTCTTAAGAAAATGATGAAAAGAATACCTTTTGGTGTATTCTCTTCTTATAAATTGCAAAATCACTCCTGTTGAATAATATTACCTTCAAAGGATTTGGCAGATAAGGTGATCCTTTGAGATATGACCACATATCCAAAAAGGTCACAACAAAGTTCCTGTAATAATTATGCTTATAATAATTATTTCAAAGACTATTAATAAAACCATAAATAAGTACAAAAGATGAATTAGCTCAGAGTCTAATGAGTAAAAATGTAAAAGAAATTGCACCATTAGATTTTTAATGGTAAAATACACATATTTTGTTTTTATGCCATATCTGAAAAGTCAATAATTACTGAAGAATAAGTAATAATACCTTAAAAAAGGTATAGAACCTTATTTAACTCAGAATCCAATGAGAAAAAATGTTGAAGAAATTGTACCATTAAATTCTCCATGAACCACCACACATAAAACAATTAACAAGCTATTCTCTAAAGTCAATACTTAAGGAATTCAGCTGAATATATGAACTTTTTTGGTCAATGCATATATTCATGGTTTTTAGCTAATATCTCTTGAAATATACAGGAGATAGAGATAAACCAAAACTAAAGTCAACATGTAATTACTTCAAGAACAAGATATGAACTTTATCTTACATGTTATAAACAAGGTTAAAACTTGTAAGGGATTATTGACTAAAATCAGTGGAGCTGTTGACCACTTTGTTGTGAAAGTGGTCCAAGCTTAAAAAAAGTAGACAGTCAGATTCTAACAGTTCATAAGTGAAGAATAATGTAGTTTCTATCATAATATTCAAGGTATAACCCCCTTAAATAATGGTTTGAAGTTTAAAATATTAAATTTTGACAGAAAAGATGAGTTACAAGGAAAATCATCAAAAATAGAGTTTTGATGATGTAATGAAATGCTTTTGGCAGTTTAATAAAGGCATGCCAAGCTATCAGAATATCTGTAGCATGTATAACTTGAAACTTATCAATGATCCAAGTTTAAGCTTAAATTTGATCATTTATGATCACTCACTGTAATCTTATTTTAAGTTTAACAGTTATATAAGTGATAAAACTGGTGAATACTATTAGATTATGATTAATACTAAGAAAATCCACGAAATTTAGGCTTCTTCCCATCCTATGATGTCATCAAATTTGGAGTTATAGTGATAACTCTAAATGATGGTGTAATAATGAGATAAGATGGTTTGATCATGATGTAATCATCACTAAACCTTAAAATACTGATCATTTCTAGTAGATACCATCCTTACACATCTACTAGAAGTGTGAGGTTTGACTATGAAACAATAAGTAAAAAATACTAATATTTTACTTATTGTACTATGAATGTCCTTATAAATGAAAGAAATAAGATAGAAAGAATTATTATAATTATGGCGTAAAATAATTATATTATTAAATAAATATAATAATATAATTTATAATATAATAAAATGAATATATTAATATAAGATAATTAATATATTTAAAAGCACTTTATTATTGTTACCAACAAATAATAAAGGTGTAAAAAATTGGTTTTTATTAATAAAAAACAATTAATAACAATAATATTACTAATATTAAAGTTATAAATTAATATAAATACTATTTATATCAACTATAGAATTATTAAAGTAATAATAGAGAACAATTATTACAATAAGAAAAATAACCTACTTTTAATACTTAATATAATAATTTTGGATATTTGTATGCCTAGAAATGTAAATACAACTTATTTAAACTTTAGTTACAATAAAATTCAAGCAAAATTACAGTTTTGCTTGATTTTATGTGGAATAGAGGTTTTTAAGAGAAATTTAAACAAAACAGTTAAATAATTGCAATAATCACATTAGAGATGAAAATTATTATAAGATGATCTTTGGTCTTCAATACTATAAATGTTTTCTATATAAAGAATAAAGAAATTCCCTTTTTATTTAATGATTTAATGTTTTGTAAGTGTCTGAGGGGGAAACAGAGTAAAAAGAGCTCTATTTATAGTAAATACCTCCCTCCTAGACTCCAACAGGCTTCTAGTAGACGCTTACAGATGCTTTCTACTATTATTGATCAATATTTTAAGGTTTGGTGATGATTACATCATGATCAAACCATCTTACCTCATAATTATGTCATTATTTAGAGTTATCACTATAACTCTAAGTTTGATGACATCATAGGCTTGGCAGAAGCCTAAAATTTGTGGATTTTATTAATATTAATCATATCTTAATAGTATTCACCAGTGTTATCACTTATATGACTGTTAAACTTAAAATAAGATTACAGTGAGTGATCTTGAATGATCAATTTTTAAGCTTAAACTTTGATCATTTATACCTTTTCAGTTATACACAGTACAGCTATTCTGGGAGTGGATTCTGATAGCTTGGCATGTCTTAATTACACTTCCAAGAGAATTTTATCACATCATCAAAACTGTATTTTTGATGATTTTTCTTGTAACTCATCTTTTCTGTTGAAATTTAATGTTTTAAAACTCAAACCATGATTTCAAGGGGTCATACCTTGGATATTGTAATACAAAATACATCATTCTTCACAAATATACTATTAGAATCAAGATGTTCATTTTTTTTCCATTTTGGACTACTTTCACAACAAAGTGGTCAACAGCTCTGTTGATTTGGATCAATAATTCCTTACAGGTTTTAACCTTGTTTATAGCTTGTGAAATAAAGTTCATTTCTGTTTTCCTAAAGGAATTACGTGATGACTTTATTTTTGGTTCATCACTCTATCATTTATATTTCAAAAGATATTTGCCAAAATCCTTGAACATATGCGTTGACCAATAAAGTGTATATATTCAGCGTAACTCCTTAAGTATTGACTTTGAAGATTAGCTTCTTAATTGTTTTATGTGTAGAATTTTGTTTAGAATCCAATGGTACTATTTATTTCACATGTTGTTTCATTGTCATTTGAAATAATTCAGGATTCCTGTTTTTTATAAGGTATTATTACTTATAACTCAATAAATATTGACTTTACAGATATGCCATAAAAATGGTATATGTGTATTTTACCATGGGAAATCCAATTGTATAATTTATTTCACATTTTTATTAATTGGTCTTTGAGTTAAAAAAAATTTTATGCCTATTTACGGCATTTTTGTAGCTTTAAGGTAATTATTTTTAATGTATAATTATTCAAAATATATCTTGTGACCTTTTTTGGTTATGTGGTCATATCTCAAAGGTTCAAATTCCCTACCACCAAAAAATATTGTACCACAATCTGATATGTGTAATTAGGGTATCATCCACTGCCCTACCTCTTCAATAGACTTTGTTAGTCTTGAAGCTCAATAATGCTTGATTTTTCTATTCTTTAGGTTTTCTTTTCTTGTCTGAACCTTCTTAGTAGTTTATCAGCATTTGTTATATCTTTCTCAAGTAGCCAGTTATCTTCTTGAGTTGAATTTCTATACCTTAAAAGGTATTCTCTTTCTTTTTTGTTTCTTGTCCTTCTTTATTCAAGGACTTTTACAATTTTCTTTTCTTCTCCTTCTTCCAAGGGGGGAATTTTAAGTGGGGGTTTATTTCTTAGTGGAAATAACTCCTTGTCACTTGAACTGTAAGGTTTTATCAGACTTACAGGGAATGTTGGGTGTTTGTTCATTAATTCACCTGTGAGTTCCAATTTCACAGCATTGGGTCCATGAAGTGCTTTTATCATAAATGGTCCTGCAAAGGAATCTCCCAATTCTTTTGGACCTTTTATGTTATTGCATTTAAGGGTTGGTACTAGGACCAAGTTTCCTATTTTGAAGTCAGGTGTTTTATGACTTTCATCTCATCTTTCCTTTGCATATTTGAAATAATTTTGCATACATCTGTTTGCATGGTGTCTTGCTTTGTCAAGCATTATTTTAAAACTGCTTGCTGTTGGATTTATGTCCACTAAGTCCTTTTTGAGGGTATCATAAGGAAGTCTTGGATTCCAACCTTTTTCTAGAATTGCTGGTGTCTTTCCAGTAGAATAATGGACTGATGTTTTATATGCCAGTTCAAGAGCTGGTATTAATGTACACCAATCATGGGTAAAACCATCAGAATCTTTAAATTCTAGTACATAAGCACAGAATCTTCTGATAATTTCCTCCAAGGTTTGTATCATTCTTTCTGCTAAACCATCACTTTGAGGATGGTGAGCTGTTGAGAATGATAACTTTGTCCCAAACAAGTTATGGAGATTTGTCCATAATGCTGAAGTGAATTTTGTGTCTCTGCCACTTATAATATTCTGGAATAAGCCTGTATGGCTAATGACTTTATTCCATATCATTATGGCTGTGTCCATAGCTGTGTCATCTTTGTGACATGGTAGGAACATGGGAGGTTTGCTATACCTCTCAACTAATACTAGGCATGCATTATAGCTTCTGTCTCCTCCTGGAGGTAATGCTGTTACCCAATCCATATGAACTATTTCCCAAGGGTATTTTGGTTCTTGGATTTGGATCATCATTCCAAATTTCTTTCCTGTGGCTCTGTTGGCTTCTTGACATCTGTTACAGTTTCAGAAGTATTCTGAAGCATCTTTCTTCCAATTTTGCCACAAAGAGCAGGTTTTCACCCTTTCTAGTGTTCTGTCTTCTGAAAGATGCCCATCTGCAACACTATCATGACACTCATGTAAAATAGTGTTTATCAGGGTTCTATTTGTTGAGGCCATAACACATGTGTGTTTTGTTCTATGGTAAAGGATTCCATCAAGGAGGTGGAATCTTCCTTCATCATATGCCTTTTTCCATGTCTCATCTAATTGTGATGAAAGTAATGGATCCTTGCAGTCTTTCATTAGAAGTTGTCTTAAGATATGACAATTATTGTCTATCTTATAGCTTTCTTTAACTTGTTTAAAGAATTCTGTGCCGATGTCTGTAACACATATTCCTTCTATATGGTGCTCTTCCTGTGTTACCCATGCTGGATTGTCAGGGGTATTTGTTAGAGCCCATCTGCTAAGACCATCTGCATTTTTATGAATATTACCAGATTTATGAACAATAGTCATATTTCCTCTATATTATTGGATAGCAATTTGCCATCTTAGCATATGTCTATTTGGAGTTTTCATATTTAATAGAGATTTTACAGCATTACAGTCTGTAATCACATCAAATACTTTTCCATTCAAGTAATAATGTAGTTTTTCTAAGTCCCACACTAAGCAGAGGCATGCCATTTGGCTTGCTCCATATCTTGCTTCTGTTGGCTTTATCTGTCTTAAAATAAAAAAAATTGGTCCTTCCACTGGTTTATCATTGATAATTTGTGTCTGGTGTAGTGCAGCACCTAGTCCTTCTCCACAAGCATCAATGTAAAGTTTAAAGGGTAGTTTCCAATCTGGCAATAGAAGAAATGGGGCATTTGTTAAGGAATTTTTCAATTCTTCGTATGCCTTGACTCTTTCTGCTGTCATTTCATAGACTGTTTGTTGATCACAAAGTTTATACAAGGATTTGGCAATTTTTGCAAAGTCCTTTATATGCTGTCTATAGTAACCAGCAAATCCTAGAAATGAGTGCATTTCTTTTTTTGGTTTGAGGCATTTGCTTAAGTAGTACTGCTGCTACTTTATTCTTGTCTATGCCTATGCTAAGTCCAGATACACCATGTCCTAGTGCTTTTAGTTCACTATATGCAAAATGACACTTTTTCAAGGAAATTCTCATATTCACTTGCACTATTTTTTGTAGTACCCTTTCTAGTCTTGTAAGGTGATTTTCCCAAGTTTCTGAGCACACTATGATATCATCAATATAGATAATTAACCATCCTTCTGATAATTCTTCAGGAAATATGGTATTCATCATCCTTTGAAATTGGGAAGGTGCATTCTTTATGCCAAATGGCATTCTTAAGTATTCAAAAATTCCACAGTGGACTATTATCCTCAGTAGTTTCTTGTCATTGTCTGTTAAGAAATTTTGTTGAAACCCCTTTAAAGAATCCATGGCTGTAATGAACTTAGCTTGTGAAAATTGTGTCAATGTCTCATGGATTCTGCGTATTGGATATCTGTCTGGAATGGTATAGGTGTTCAGGGCTCTGAAGTCTCCTACCATTCTTGATTTTCCATTATTCCAAGTTATAATGACAGGTGAAGTGACCTTTACCTGTTCATTATGTCCTACTTTTCTTCATACTCCAAGGTCCATTAATTCTTTAATGTGTACCACCAAGGCTTCTCTAGCCCTTGGACTAGCTGGGTAAGCAGGTCTCCTTAGTAAAGGTGGTTAAGGCTTTTCCACATTAAGAATTATATCCACCTCATGCCCAATTATGGCACCTAGTGGTCCTTTGTCAGTTGCAAAGGCATTTTTGTACTTAAATAAGCTCAATCAATTTTTCTTTCATTTTTTCTGTTAATTCTTCATTGAATTCTGCCTCTTTGAGTTGTTCAGATAGAAAAAGTTCCTTTTATGGACTTTTCTCTTCATTATTAATAACTTTGATTTTTTCTTGTTATTCAAGAAGCCAAACTTTTGTCTTTTGTTGTCTCCTATGGCAAAATATCTATCTTTTTGGTTAGAGATATCTATACCATAAATTGACAAGTAGTCATTTCCAAGTATGAAGTGATTACTAGTACAGTTGTACATCACTAAAAACTCTACTTTAATTCTGACACATTGTGAGGGGTGAGTAAAAATTAGTGTTAAATCAATTATTCCAAGGGGCTTCATGCTCTCACTTGCACTACTAAATTTGACACCTTGTATTGGCATACGTTTTTCTTGCCAATCTGAAACAATTGTTTTTAAATAACTTTTACCAACACAGGTACAATATGCTCCTGTATCCAAGTTCACTTTTCCTTCTTGGTTATCAACCATAACAATACTTATACTTGACCTTCCAGCTTTATATCCCATTCCTTTTGCAGGTTTGGTTCTATACATTTTGGCATCTTGTATATTTGTCAGGTTTGTGTCAGATGTTCCAACTTGTGGTAAATTTGAGTTAACATCTATTGCTTGATAAATTATTTCAATATTATTAATTTTTGCATGAATTATATTAATTTAATCACTTTCAGAACTTTCTGAGTCTTCTGTTTCTTTTTCAGAGTCAGATTCCTCCTCTTTGTCATTGTTGTTTTCTGTTTCTTCAATTTCATTAATCTTTGCTTTTTTGAGGCAGTTATTGGCTAAGTGTCCAATACCTCCACATTTATGGCATTTTCTTTGCTCATTATTGTTGGATGTATTGGGCTTGAAAGCTTCTTTTGATTTATCTTTTTTGATAAATGGCTTATTTGGACTTTTAATGTCCAATTTCTTCCAAGTTCCGCCAATTTTTGTTCTTGTCACTATGTCCTCTAGTGCGTTGATATACTCTTCTTTGGAGAATGGTTTCTTCTTAGGGAATGTTCTAGCTCTTCTCCACATTTCTTAAGTATTTTCATGTGCACCATCTTTTTGCAGATTTTTCAAACAATGAATGTAATCTTGCAGTAATTCATTCATCTGGTATGGCATAATCTTCTTGTAGCATGTCAATTGTCTTGATAAATGACATGTGGTCATATTCACCTTCTCCTGTGAATGTTGGCCATTCTTTTAATTGAGGTGCTTCCTTCATTAAGACTTGGTTATTGTCTTGGTGACTTAAGTCTGTTATGAATGGATTTGTTAATTCCTCTTTTGGTTTAACAGGGCTTCTTATGTGAGAAAATGGGGTTGATAAATTTTGCATATTTGAGTTAGCCTCATTGATTTTATCCATTTTTTCAGTAATAAGCCTTATTTCACTTTGAATGTCATCTTTCAGATGCATTCTTGTTTCATCACATTTTTCCACATGGTCCAAAAGTAATTTCTGGTGTGATGAAGTCTTTTCTTCAAATTTGTCTACAGAAATACTTTTTTTGTTTAATTTTTCTGCAAGATTGTCAATACTCACGTCATAATTGATTGTCAAAGTTTTATCTTTGATATCTTTTATGTATTTATACAATTCTTGTTGTCCTTGTATTAATTTTTGAGTGTTATCAATTAAAATCTTTGGTTTCTTATTTTCAACAATAAACTTAATGTTGTCAATTTCTTTTTTGTTTTGTACAACAAGTTTTTGTTAAAGAAGATAAGTTGTTGTTTATTTCTTGTAATGATAATAAACTGTTTTTAATTTCTTTTGGAGGTAATATACTATTTTTAATTTCTGTTCAAGTATTCACAACATCTTTGGACAAGGTTATTTCTTTGGGAAATGAGGTTGTCTCATTCTTTGTTCTTCCTTGTCCTTGAATTCCATCAAGGTTCTGGCCATGTTAAATACATTTTCCATGCCATCCTTTTGGATTTTTGGAATCCTGTAGCTTGGGGAATATGGCTTTCTCCAATTCTTTTTCTTGTTCTTCTTCCCTTCTTGGGGAATTGGGTTGACTTGGGGCTTCTTCCTTGGTTGCCTCCTTCTTTTTGGCATGGTACTCCTTGATCTTTTTGATTTGCGGTTTGGATGATAGTGGATTCCATCCATTGGAGTATCTCACTATTTCCTCCTCTTTGAGGAACTTTTCCAGGATGTGCCAGGAGTTCATCACTCCTTGGCGTATTTGGGGCAACATTTCCCAGTCCTTGTGTTTGTACACTGTGTAGTACTATTTGTACTGGCTCATGTAGATGTCTATTTGAGCCCTCTGAATATGATTTGTATCTGTTTGAGTCACTCATACTTAGTTCTAACTCAGGTTCAGCAATCATAGGCATTTTTGGGACTTGCCTTTGGGATAAGGCACTTCCTTGTGTGGATTCTGTTCCACTGGGGATATTGCCCTTCCTTTTCCCTTTTGAGGAATCAATTCTACCTCTGAGTCCAGCTCCATCTGATTGGATGGAGTATTGGGAGCTTCTTCTGGTAGTCATAATTTAAGAAAAATAAGAAATAAGAGGATTTCAGAACAGGAATTCTTCTTATGGAAATTTATAAATGAGGTGCTCACCTTCAGAGTCCTGAATGGTGGGTCCTGGAAAGTCTAATTTCTTAGCTTTCTTTTTCTTAGTGATTAGTGGTGTTGGAGAGCTTTGACAAGTTTCTTCCACCAATCTTTCAACAGTGGTTTGGTTGTCCTCTGTTGGATTGTCTTCAAACACTAAAAAAGACAAATAAATATAAGTCTTTTATATAAAAAGTGTTATTTTTGGTAAGATATAGAAATTTTCCATGTACAAATTGCTTTTATATCTTAACAAATAAAAATATATAAAGAAATGAAAATAAAATAAATAAAAAATAACTTTTTTTTTATTGGTTTTTATTCATAATTTTTTTTTGTTTTTTATATTTTTATTTTTAAACAATAAAATAAAAAAAATGAATATGATTCTTTTATAAAATTAATTTATAAAATGAAATTAGTTTAAATTTAAAAAATACCTTTTTTTTAATTACTAGAGTCACTCAAAGAAAGTTCTTGCAAGTCTAAGGATGTGAAAAACCATGTGTAAGACAGTACAATTGCTTTCCAAATGCCTCAATAGTATTTAAAATCAATAAATATGAAATTATTATATAATTTTATGATTATAATTGTAATTTATTATTGGATAAACACACTTAGAATATTTTTAAAGGTCTTTTAGAGTAAATATCATAGCCAGGCCCCCCAAATGCAAGGTTTGACTATGAAACAATAAGTAAAAATTACTAATATTTTACTTATTGTACTATGAATGTCCTTATAAATTAAATAAATTAAATAAATAAGATAAAAAGAATTATAATAATAAAGAATTCTTCTAATTATGGCGTAAAATAATCATATTATTAAATAAATATAATAATATAATTTATATTATAAAAAAATAATAAAATAAAATAAATATATTAATATAAGATAATTAATATATTTAAAAGCACTTTATTATTGTTACCAACAAATAATAAAGGCGTAAAAAATTGTTTTTTCTTAATAAAAAACAATTAATAACAATAATTTTACTAATATTAAAGTTATAAATTAATATAAATACTATTTCTATCAATTATAGAATTATTAAAGTAATAATAGAGAAAAATTATTACAATAAGAGAAATAACCTACTTTTAATGCTTAATATAATAATTTTGAATAATTTTACGCCTAGAAATGTAAGTACAACTTATTTGAATTGTAGTTACAATAAAAGTTAAGCAAAATTACAATTTTTCTTGATTTTACATGGAATAGAGGTTTTTAAGAGAAATTTAAACAAAACAGTTAAATAATTGCAATAATCACATCAGAGAGTAATATTATTATAATATTATCCTTGGTATTTGATAATATAACAGTTTTATATATAAAGAATAAAGAAATTACCTTTTTATTTAATGATTTAATGTTTTGTAAGCGTCTGAGGGGAAAACAGAGTAAAAAGAGCTCTATTTATAGTAAATACCTCCCTCCTAGAGTCCAACAGGCTTCTAGTAGACTTGTACTGATGCTTTCTACTATAATCAATAAATATTTCAAGGTTTGGTGATGATTACATTGTGATCAAACCATCTTACCTCATAATTATGCCATTATTTAGAGTTATCACTATAACTCTAAATTTAATGACCTCATAGGCTTGGCAGAAGCCTAAACTTTGTGTATTTTATTAGTATTAATCAAGTTCTAATAGTATTCACCAGTTTTATTACTTATATGACTGTTAAACGTAAAAGAAGATTACAGTGAGTGATCTTAAATGATCAATTTTAAGCTTAAACTTTGATCATTAATAACGTTTAATTTATACACGGTAAAGCTATTCTGAGAGTGGATTTTGATAGCTTGGAATGTCCTTATTACATCATCAAAACTGTATTTTTGATGATTTTTCTTGTAACTCATCTTTTCTGTTGAAATTTAATATTTTAAACTTCAAACCATTATTTCAAGGGGTTATACCTTGAATATTGTAATACAAAATACATCATTCCTCACTAATGACCTAGTAGAATCCATCTGTCTACTTCTTTTTGAGTTTGGACCACTTTCACAACAAAGTGGTCAACAGCTCTATTGAGTTTAATCAATAATCCCTTACAAGTTTTAACCTTGTTTATAACTTGTGAAATGAAGTTCATTTCTGTATTCCTACAGTAATTACGTGGTGACTTTATTTTTGGTTCATCACTCTATCATTTATATTTCAAAAGATATTAGCTAAAATCCTTGAACATATGTGTTGACCAACAAAGTGCCTCTATTCAGCTTAACTCCTTAAGTATTCACTTTGGGGATTAGCTTCTTAATTGTTTTATGTGTCGATGTTTGTAAAGAATCCAATGGTACCATTCATTTTACATGTTGCTTCATTGGTATTTAAAATAATTAAGGATTCCTGTTTTTTATAAGGTATTATTACTTATAACTCAATTAATATTGACTTTACAGATATGTCATAGAAATGCTATATGTGTATTTTACCATGGGAAATCCGATGGTATAATTTATTTCACATGTTTATTCATTGGGTCTTAAGTTAAACCAAGTCTTATGTCTATTTATGGCATTTTTGTGGTTTTAAGGTAATTATTTAAAATATATCTTGTGACCTTTTTTGGGTATGTGGTCATATCTAAAAGGTTCACAAGAGGCCTACTGGACTCTACAAGGGAGGTATTGACTATAAATAGAGCTCTTTTTACTCTATTTTCCCCTCAGATGCATCAAAACATTAAAACAATTAAATCAAAAGGGAAAATCTTTATTCTTTATATATAAATACTTTATATTATCAAGACCAAAGGTAATCTTATTATAATCATCATTTTTGATGTGATTAATTCAATTGTTCTACTGTTTTGCTATATTTCTCTTAAAAATCTCAAATTCCACATAAAATCAAGAAAATTGTAATTTCTCTTATTTTTAATTTTAAATACAATTTAAATAAGTTGTATTTATATTATTTGGTGTAAGTACATTCAAAATTATTATACTAAGTGTCAAAATTAGGTTATTTTCTCTTATTATAATAATTTCTCTTTATTATTACTTTTAATAATTCTTTAATTGATATAAATAGTATTTGAATTAAATTATAGCTATAAGATTAGTAATATTATTGTTATTAGTTGTTTTTTATTAATAAGAAAAAAATGTTTTACACCTTTATCATTTGTCTGTAACAATAATAAAGTGCTTCAAAATATATTAAGTATTATATATTAATATATTTATTTCTTATATTATTTTTTTATAATATAAAGTATATCATTACAGTTATTTAAGAATATAATTAATTCTTATGCCTTAATTATAATAATTCCTCATTATTATAATTATTTTTATCTTATTTACTTAATTTATAAGGACATTCAGAGTACAATAAGTAAAATATTTTAAATCTTTACTTATTGTTTCCTAGTCAAACCTTACAGATAGGGAAATAGTTCCAATTCTAATTCAATTTTTACATCCACACCTTTGAGGTTATCATTTTTAAATCTTTCCTGAAGGCTATTTGGATATCCTTTATTACTTCCAGAATTTTCCCAGTAATCTCTTGGAGCCATATAAATACCATTAGATAAGGCTCTTTAGATGATTAGACTTATTATGTGACCATTCAAGGGTATTTTCTCATCCAGGAAAGGATTAGTTCTCTCTTCAATGGAAACCTGAGAGGAAAGTTAGACCCCCTGATTATGAGAGCTGAGAGATTGTATAACTTTATCAAATTTGGTTGTGGGACCAATTTGATCTCAAATTTTGAAGAGAATATCCCTTTACTCTAAATGTAGGATGTGTCTGTGAGACTGTTGAAAATACTAATAATAATCAACAGTACTATTAGTTTCCTTATGAAACATAATAATAATAATAATTATAAACACAATTAAATAATTCATTAATTCTTTATTTCTTTCACTTTTTATACACTAATAGTGATTATAACAGTAAGCAGTAATTGTCTAAAAGAATTAATTACAAGTATTCAATAATAAAACTTCTTTATTAAAATTATAAAATTATCTTGATATATAATTTTCTTTTGTGAGAATAATTATATATTTAATTCATGAAGAAAGCTTATACTAGAGAGAAATTTAAGAACTAATTCAAACCACTCACTAATACTCCAATATAACCTTGAAAAGAATTGGTAGACAGATTTGATGGATAAATTGTGGATTTAAAGTATCAAAATGTATTCATAACAGCATCACAGTAAATTACAGTTTATCTCTATTATTTCATGTCTTTCTAATTCATTCTAAAAGAATAAAACACTTGAGAAAGTTTTTAACTAATACTTACTTGTTGGTAATAAAGGTTCAACTCAATGATAAGAGGATTTGGAAAAAGACGGCAAGAGGAGGGCTCTTTTAAGTCAACAACAGCTCATAGGAGAATTCAATGCAGCAAACTGAAACAAAAGTGAGTTAGAAATCAATAATTGTTTTTTAATTAATTATTGCATCATCTGATGTCATGTAAGATTATCATAATTACTTAATTAAGGCTTTTACATGGCTACCAACCCATTTATGGTTAAGAGAAAAAGGAGTAACAAATTTAAATATTTTTTTATTTCAAAAAAAAATTAATTTATCAAATTTCTAAATTTTATTGGAAATTTAATCACAGGTTGTATTTTCTGTGAATTTTTGAAGATTCAGTGTTTCACATGGAATCATCAAAAATGGACTGTATGCAAACCTTTCAATTTTACTTATATAACTGTAAGTATTTTTGTTTTATTTATGAAAAATACTGTTCTCCATTTGTCCTGAAATTTCTAGAAAGATTCATTAAGAATTTCATTTTTAATGAATTTTTGTAGTTTATACCTTATTTCTATGTAGAATTGCAAATAGCACATTATAGCAGGTTGCTATGAGGTAAATCAATGGATACATTTCAAAAAAGGGTTTTAATTACTCTTTTGAGGTTTATCCATGGAAAATCATTAAGAATTGACATGGTTACAGGAGTCCAAGTTGCTCTTTACCTCCTTGTCATGTCAAAATAGCAGCTTATTTGCAATTTTCTTATGATTTAATGAGTTCAACTTGGTAACCAACCTCCCAGACAGCTTTATTATTGTAGTTGGGCCATTATCAGCCATGGCTCCAATCTTTAGAGTTATCCATGCCTCATAGGCCTCAGAATTTAGATACCCTGGCTCTCTTTGATGTCTTTTGTCCCCCTTAGCTATTTTCACTTCAAAAATAGTAATTCAGGATTTAAGACTGATATCCACAATTGTTGTATCAAAACTGTATGTAAAAATACTATAATTTTAAGTGCCAAAAACATGCATAACACCAATCTTATTGTATATTTGTGAGCCTTGAGGTATATTTTACATACCCAAATAGGCCACAATTTTCTTTGAAATAAATTCTGAACTATGCATAACCCATAATTCATGCATATATTCAAAATTCATCATTTTAGATTTCACAAAAGATGAATAATGTTTTTTTGAGTAATTAAATCTGTGGATTTAAGTCTATATTTGGATTCTACCCAAAAATCTGTATATGGTAGCTCCATAGAGTGAATAAGCTTAAATTAACTCTATCAGGTGGTAATATGGAAAATCCTTCAACAGCACATCATCAATGCCACATAAAATAATTGTGAAAAATTTTTTTTTTCTCAATTTCACGCCAAAATAACAGGAATGTGGGAAATTCCATGTTACATATACACTAAGAATAGTGTTATGTATGTTTTTGGCATTTTAAATTATGGTATTCTTACATAAAGGTTTGGTACACCCATAGTGGATATCAGTCTTTTTGACGTGAGAATAGCTAATGGGGACAAAAAACATCAAAGAGAGCCAGGGTCCCCAACTTCTGAGGCCTCTGAGGCATTGATAGCTCTAAAGCTTGGCACCATGGCTGATAACGGCCCAATGAGTATACTAAAACCTTTTGGGAACCTGGTAACAAAGTTAAAATCTCATTAAATCATAAGAAAATTGCAAATAAGGAGCTATTTTGATGTGACAACAAGGTAAAGAGCAGCTTAGACTCCTTTAAGCATGTCAATTCTCAATTATTTTTCATGTATAAGCCCTAAAAGAGTAATTAAAACCCTTTTTGGACTATTATCCATTGATTTACCTCATAACAACCAGCTATATTGTGCTATTTGCAATTTTACATAGAAATGAGGTAAAAAACTACAGAAATTAATTAAAAATACAATTCATAATAAATCTTTCTGAAACCTTTAGGAACAATGGAAAGTGGTATTAACCATAAATAAACCAAAGATAATCATTGTTTTATCAATAAAATTAATTTTTTTACTTACATTCCATTTTTGATGATTCCATGTGAAACACTGAATCTTCAAAAATTTACAGAAAATACAACCTGTGATTAAATTCCAAATAACATTGATAACTTTGGGTAATTAATTCTTATTTTTAAATAAAAGAAGATTTGCAGTTCTTACTACTTTTATTCTTAGCCATAAATGGGTTGGCAGTCACATAAAAGCATTAATTAAGTAATTATGATAATCTTATGTGACAACAGATGATGCAATAAATAATTCAAAAAGATTATTGTTTTCTCACTCACTGGATTTTCAGTTTGCTCAATGGCATGCCTCTGTGAGCTGTTTTTGACTTAAAATAGTGGCCTCCTCTTGCTGTTTTTTCCAAATCATCTTATTATCCAATTATATCTTTGTTACCAACAAGTAAGTATAAGTTTAGTCTTTTCTTAAGTGTTTTAAATCCTTCAGAATCAATCAGAAAGAAGTAAAATCATAAAAATAAGCTATATATTGTTTCAATACTGTTATAAATCAATTTTGATCCTTTGAATCCACAATGTATCTGTCAAATCTCTCTACCAAATTCTTTCCAAAGTTCATTGGAGTATTAATGAGTTGTTTTGATTAGTTCTTAAAGTTTTTCCCTAGTATTAGTTTTCTTCAAGAATTATACTGATTATTATTCTTAAAAAAGATAATTTCATATTAAAATAATTTATTATTTTGATAAAGAGGTTTTATTACTAAATACTTCTTGTAATTGATTCTTTTAGACAGTTACTGCTTACTGTTATAATCACTAGTAGTGTATAGAAAGTAAAAGAAATAAATAAATGAATAACTATTTAATTGTGGTTATAATAATTTTTATTATTATATTTCATAAGAACAGTCATAGTACTGTTGGTTAATAGTAATATTATCAACAGTTTCATAGACACATCTTATAAAATGTAACATGGGATTTCTCACATTCCCATTATTTTGGCATGAAATTGAGAAAAACAAAAAATTTCACAATTATTTTATGTGGTATTGAATTATTTTCAATATTACCACCTCATTGAGTCAATTTAAGCTTATTCACACTATAGAGCTACCTTAGGTGAATTTCTGTGTAGAATCCAAATCTGGCCTTAAATCCATGTATTTAATTACTACCAAAAAAGTCATTCAACTTTTCTGAAATGAAAAATTATGAATTTTGGATAGGTGCAGGACTCAAGGGTTCTGCATAGTTCAGAATTTCTTTTAATGAGAACTGTGGCCTATCTGGTTATTTAAAATATACCTCAATGCTCACACTAAATATATCATACATATGTTTCTATAGAGGCCCAATCAGATGAAAATTTCCCTCTGGTAGGGCTTGGAAGATATTTATGTTTAATAATGTGTGTTTTGAAGGAAGAGGTGGTGTTTTTAAAAAGAATTAACAGATTATACTAGGAAAAAATTTAACAAAAAAATGTGGGAGGTTTTGGAATCAAAAATGAGAAACATTAGGGTTTCTGCAGCTAAGATATAGAAGAAGAAATAATTGAAAGTGAAAATGGGGAGTCTTTATGGTAAAATATGTAGTTAATAACAAAAAGTTAGAGATTTTAATCAGAATAATTTCAAAGTTGAGGCTTTATGATGGGGGTAATTTTTGGGTACTTCAAGTTTTAAAGAGGATTATAGCATTTTCTATATAATCTTTTCAGGAAAGGGTTAGTGTTGGGAAATTAGGAATTCTCAATTTATTTGGGGGCCAGGGTCTGCATTATACATATTTTTAACACAAAAAACTCCTTTACAAATAAATATTTTTTTTCTAAAAATTCAATCCTAATAAGAAAAAATGTTATCAGAAACACATTTCATCTTTTAAAAATATTATTTATCACAAAATCAATTGTTCTAATTATGACAATTTTCCATTAAAATCAGAAAAAATACAATGTTTTGATTTTTAATCATGAAATCTTCATAGAAAAAAATCTTTTATTTTATATTTAAATAGACCATGACATCATATTATGATAAACTACTACTTCCTTGGAATAAAAGATTTGGCTGATTCTGATTTAAAACTTTTACTCTAGTATCCATAATTTAATGGTTTTTCCTTTTTTTACTTGAGGAATTTTGTTTCATTTCAAAGCTTTCCTAATTTTTAATCTTGAAAATTTCATTTTTTGAGCCAAATCACAAGAATTCCACTCCTCTTAATGACAATTAATTTTATTCAAAAATCTGTATTTTGAATTATTTGAATGGATTTTTCTTTGAATAAATATTAACATGCTTTGAAATTTTTAAGAATAATCTTTTGATTTTTATCCAATAAATTTCTAATCTTGATCTTGATTTTTAAGTATTTCTTGATTAGAATTGCCTTTGAAAGGATCTTGTTGCTCCAAAACCAACTCCTTTTCAATAACTAAACCTTCTTGAACAAATTTCATAGTGCTTTTGGATTCAAATTTAGCTCATTTTTCTTTGAAAATTCATCTTTTTCCTGTTTGAATCATGAATTTCATGTTATTTTTGGGTGTGAAGTTAGCTGAGGGCTCTTTGCTCAGCCCAGCTCGCTTCTTGGCCTGGGTGAGCTACTCAGCAACGCGTCCCTCAATCTCCCATTAAATTTCTGACAGGAACATCTCAAATCCACATCTTCGCATCCTTCCAACGATTTCATCGGAAGAACACCATTTTTCTGGAATTTGGTTCATGTCGACAATGTACAATACCCCCAACATTGGTTCTTCATCAGCCGCCATCGCGTCCACTAACCTGTCAAAGCAAAAAAGACGCGCCGCTCCTGGCAGTAATGCCGGTGGTGGTGGGACGAGCAATAACCCAAATAGCAACTTGAACCCAAACCAAAATATCGCGGCGTCCTCCAATCATCATCATCGGCATGTATTGAGCTCCCGCCGAGCCACCAGCAGGCTAGGGTTCGGAAATGGGAACGGCGAAGATGACGAGAATGTCATGAGAGAGCTCACCGAAGAACAAAAGATGGAGATCAAGGAAGCTTTTGAGCTGTTTGATACTGACAAAGACGGTGCGATCGATTGTGAGTCTTTCAATCTCTCTTTTTCTTTTACTCAGTCAAACCAACTCACGGGAACTTTTTCGCATGTAAAATTTCATCAGATCATGAATTGAAGGTAGCCATGAGAGCATTGGGTTTCGATCTCAAGAAACCCGAAGTTTTGAAGATTTTAAGAGAAAATGATAAACAGGGACAAGGCTTAATCGAATTTAATGAGTTCGATAAAGTTAGTAAGTTTATTCAACCGCAACTTTTTTCTCTTGATTCTCAGCATTAATGTTGTATGTTCTTAAAAAACCGAACACAAAAGTGACCGAAAAGATTCAACTGAGAGATCCAAGAGAAGAAATCTTAAGGGCATTCAAACTATTCGATACTGATAATACCGGCAAAATCTCAATTAGGGATCTAAGGAAGATTTCAAAAGAATTGGGCGAGAATCTAGACGAAGAAGAGCTGTAAGTCTTTCTTGTTTCATTTGTTCTCACCGATTTGGGCCTTTATTACTAGATCATTGAGAATTCCATCTTTTTTTCACGTTGTGTTACTCCACAACTCGTTTGTTCGATATCCTTTTCAGAACGGCAATGATTGAAGAGTTTGATTTAGATCAAGATGGAGCAATAAATGAACAAGAATTTTTTGCAATCATGTCTGATGAATTGTAAAAATAATTAACTTTATCGTTTTAATTAATATATAATTATTTTGTTTACTTTTTATAATTTGTGAATTTCATTAATGCCGGAAAAATCAAAGAAAAGAAAATATCTGT
The DNA here is from genome assembly GCA_023105745.1 of Austropuccinia psidii. Taxonomy (NCBI): domain Eukaryota; kingdom Fungi; phylum Basidiomycota; class Pucciniomycetes; order Pucciniales; family Sphaerophragmiaceae; genus Austropuccinia; species Austropuccinia psidii. The sequence continues at coordinate 38,582,066 of JALGQZ010000009.1, read as the reverse complement.
AAAAATGTTGGTTTGCTAAATTAACATGATCTCGGTTTAATAGGCTACACTTGGACCATTCTTGACTTTTTCTTTTACGTTTCATCAAGTCAACAGTTTTCGTGTGATTGATTTGATTTGTAGAACTCATTAATTTATACGAACTTTGCGTCATTTTTTTCTTTGACAACATTCTGACATAAAGCAAGCTAAAAGCAAACCAAAGGCAGATATAAATAAGTGCCTAGTAGCTTAATGAAATAGATGTTTTACCGCTGTGACTTGCCATTTCTTTAGATGTTTTTTGGAGATAGCTGTCATTTTTCTCATAGGATTTGGCCTGAAGAGTATTCATTCGTCTTGATCCTCACTCTCTAAATTAATCGTGTCTGCGAAACCCAAGCAAGCATGAAGGTTAGTATGTTTGATGAAAAGTCCGATGGGATTTTGTTACTTGTGTAGAAAACCATTCACTCAACTACCAAATTTGGCGTACAATACCGTCTTCAACTCGTTCATTTCTTGATTTGTATTATTTTGGTCCACTTTCAATTTTTCGATTTCATCTTTTAGTTTAGCTAGATCGTCTTTCACTTTATCTAATGCTTCTGCACTCGTTAAATGAACAAATGAGGTATCTAATTTATATCTATAGAACAGAAAAATCAGTTAGAAAAAGTTTGAATAAAACTGATAACTTGAATTTTTGTTTACAAGATTGATTTTTCTTCGTCTTTGCCCTTTTCATCAAAAAGATTATTTTCTTCTATATCTTCGCTTGCTACTTCTTCATCAAAATCTAAGAACATCAATTCGTTTTCTAATTCATTTAGATCGTCAAGCTCATTTGATTTAATTTTCAGTTCATTGATCAGACTTTGCTTTTTTAAATTTAAGTTGGAAAATTTATTTATTTTCGATTGGTCTTGAAAATTTACTTCAATGTCTTCATTATTATCAGGATTAACTTTTTCATTCAACTTATGTTAGAACGTTTTTGCATTTAAAAGGACCACAAAAAAACGCTTTGTCACTTTGATAGTCTCTTAAGTTAGAGGAAAGTGCCAAGTAGATTTCTTCGACTTACTAGTTGCATCCTTTCGCCAATTTTTCAAAAAAGAATGTTAAAGGTGATTATGATGCTGATCGTTGGTGCAAAAGACGAGTTTTTCCAAGACTTGTGTGTTTTCAAAAACAAGTTCAGGAAGTTCGCTGCAGATTTAACTTATGGCTGTCTGTAAGTTTAGCCTAATACTCCCCACTGAGCAGCTTCTGAAGAAGCCAATCCACATATTGGAGCTTAGGGTAGCACCATAGACCCATCAAAAAAATGAACATCTACTCAGAAAGCTAGCTGATCTTCATAAAAACATCGATTTCAAGTCATAATTGAATGAATATGAAATTTAATCCTTAAACCTACAAAAAAAGATCTAGTTTATCTATTAGTCTTCAAAGAATTGTTTGGAAAAATAACTTGAAAACGAATTTTTGATGAAATTTCACCATTATTTGAATGTTCCATTTATTTTTCAATATTGTAAAACATGAAGGAAATATATACCAAAGAAAAAAATTAAAGTAATCAAGAATTGAATTTGATACTCTCTGATTTGAACCCTTTTTTTATAGTTCCTCCAAGGTGATTTTTTTGTTTGCTACTTGTAAATTTTAGCTTGATAATAAATCTCTTATTAAAAATTGTATTATGAAAGAATTTAATTCATTTTTGATTAGGTAGGGAAAAAGGTGTTCATGATTTCAAGTGATTTTACCTATTCAAAAGGCAAATAAACTCAGTTTGAACCAGGCTTCTTTTTTGGGATGAAAAAAAAAAACAAGAAAAGGGGGAAGATGAAATGAGTAATTTATATATATATATTTTATTTTCAAGTTCTTATTAAAAATAAATCAATTAAAAGGATTCTCTTTTTAATTTATTTTTTCTATGAAATTTAGTTTTTTTTTTAATAAAAAATAAATACATTGAATTAAACTTATTAAAAAAAAATAATAAGAGGAAATGGAAAAAAAAAAAATTTTTTTTAAACAAATATTTAAAATTTAAAAACTATTAATTTAACAATAATTTAATTAAATTAATTTAAGAAAACCTAAAATAAACAAATAAAAATCTAAAAATTAATTTAGAATAAATTGTAACTGAAAAAAAAATGAATTTTTTATGAATTTTGGTTTCATTGATTTATTAAAGCTATTAAGATTCAAGTTATGAGTTAATTATTATTTTTTTTAAATGAAAAAAGGGAAAGAAAAAATTGATAAATATATTTATAATTAAATTCAAATTATCATTATTATTATTTTTGAAAATTTCTGATTAAAAACATAAAATTCATATCAATTTTTTTCAGTTTAAATTATTTAAAATGTTTTCTTTTTGTAAAAAAAAAAATAATCTTTTTCTTCTTTTTTTTAAGGCAAAAAAAAATGAATAAAAGTTATTTTTAAAATTAGTTCATTAAAATTTTGAAATTAATTCTTAAATTTTAAGTTTAAAAAATAATTATAAAATTTGAATATATTTTTTTGTTTTTAAAATTCAAATTTTATTATTTAATTATTTAAATACAATCCATAGCTTTTTGAGATTTTGTCAAATTTTGAGGGTCCTCAAAGATTTAATATCAAATTTTCAGCCTGACCAAATATTCAGAATCAAATTTGAGCTACCTTTGAATATATGAAATCAAATTTTCAAATATTTATGAATATTCAAAAACAAATTTTGAAATCAGTTTTTTGGAATAATGAAAGAAATTTTTTCATGAACACTTTCATATATATATATATAATTTAATTAAAATTTCTTATATATTTGTTCTCACTTATTATATATTTGCATTTCCAAGCGAAAATATTCTATATGAGTATTCAGTTTTTTTAATCAAGTAAAATTCTTTCTTGATGTTTTTTTGGACTAAATAAATCTACAAAATAAACTTATTGACCTGTATTTGAATGATCATAAAATTTATAAAAACATTTTCTATTAAGTTTTTCTGAATAGCTTTTCAAAAAGAAAACATCTTAATGAAATATCTTTATAAAATAATAAATTTTGAATTGTTATGTATTTAAATTCAAATTCAATTTAGAAACCCATTTTTTTAAATTTTATCTTTTTTTCAATTTTTCTTAATTTTTTTTTTTTTTTTAAAAAAAATACCTTGAAAAAATATTTTCAAAGATTATTTTATAAATAAAATTATTTTCAATTTATTTTTCGAAAAAAATTGAAAAAAAATATTTAGTTTACTTCTTTGTTCATATTGAATAATTTGATATCAGAATAAATTTTCCATTGAAAAATCTTATATTGTAAAATGATAATAGGAATAAAAAGAAATTTACCTATTTATTCATTTAAATCGCTTATACAATTGTAAAACATGATTTTAATTTCTTAAAGTTTTGTTTAATTAATTTTATGAATATTAATAAGTGAATAATCTTAAAAAGATATTCTAAAACTCACCTTTTTTTTGGAATAAAATCAATTGATTCATTAAATATTAATTGAATTAATACTTTTTTTTTGGGTTTTTTTTTTTGAATATCAATTCCTTTTTTGAATTGTATCTACTATTTTTTTTACAAAAGGTTTTGAATTTGATTTCTGGTTTTAGAATCTCTTTCGATTAAATTTTTTCAGATATATTAAAATGTGAATCTATCAAATTCAATTTGATAAATAGAATAAACTGATCAATATAAACACAAGAAGAAATGTCAATGATGCTTGAATAATAATTAAATTTGTAACTGAAACATTCAGACATTTTTATAGCTCTGGTAGATCTGAGATCATAATTGAAAATATGTGCAGGAATTGAAAAATGGTACTGGTACATAAATTGTATTTCAGAGAAAATATCTGTTAGCTAAATATATTTGGTAATAGTTTTGGAACACTGATGTTAAAAGCTTATATAGTGATACAATAAAGCTTCATTCAAAATTAAAGCTGATGAAAAACTCAAGAATTTTTTTTGTTTCAGCTCAAAAGGGTATTATAGAGTCTAATAATGATGCATTTACTTTCCAGTTCTTGGAAGAAATCAAAAAAGGGTTTTTATTATTAAAGAAGTTCAAGTTTATTTAGTCACCTAACTTTTTATTTTTATCTTCCTTTCTTTACTCTTATGATTCTGAAAAAATGATAAACTCAAATCAAAAGAGAAAGAATAGTTTTTAAAAGAAGTTTATTTCTCTTGTTTTGAATTGAGTTAATTCATTAAATTGAAATTTTTAAGCTTAAAAAAATAAACAAAAACATTTTTATTCTAACTTTGACTAAATTAAAAAAACTCCATTATTAATAAAAAAGAAAAATTAAACAAATTTAAGTAATTCCGAAAAAATCATGTTAATAAAGACTAATTTCAAATTGTAATTTCTTGGGGTGGATTGTTAGTAATTTGTTAAATGTATTTAGGGTATTGCTAAAAACGCATAACTAAAAACTGACTAAATTGGCCAAATGGGTGGATTTGGCCACTTCATTGTAAAAATAGAGTCTTTATTATCTTTTGAGGGGGATTGATAAGGAGATAAGAAATATTAAAATAGAAGAAATGACAAAATAATAATAAAAAATTACAAAAAATTAGCAAAACAATGCAAACAACTTAAATGTATCCACAGTTTTATTTATATGTTTTTACCCACACCTCAGCTCCAATTCGTCTTTTTTTTATCATGATAATCCAATCCAATCAAAATACTAACAATATAGAAATTAATTGAAAGGAAAGAAAAAAAAGGTTTTCTGATTTTTCTATTATTAAAATATTTTCAAGATTTTTCTTTATTAATCAAACAAAAGATCAATTTTTTTATAGAATTTTTGGTATGTTTGATTAGATTATAATATTAAATTAATCAATCATTCCATTTTTGACAATTTTTAAATTCACAAATAAGATAGGTAAGTCTGCTTTGGAAATTTGGCACAGTTGGGTACATGGCCGAAGGAACGGCGCTAGTTGCTATTTCAAAATAACATTGGGAAATTTAGTAAATTCCCTTTCCCTTTGTGCCTGATTTCTTTGGGGAGATGGAAAATAGCAGCTTTAGAGACCTCCAGGCTATAGTTTTTCTCCAAAAATTTATCTTGTTCAAGTAGGTCTTATGCGTGATTACTTATTTGTCAATAATTTCACCCAGTTGCAAGTCGATTACAAATATCTATTTCTATCAAAATAAAATAATAAATAAAGCATGAATACCAGAGTGATTTCAAAATTAAAATAGCACATTTTTTTCTCTTAAAAAATAGTGCGTTTCAAGTTTGAAATCCCCCAAAACACTTCAAGATAATTGTATAATTAAGTTAAGTAATCAATGTAAGGGCTGTACAACAATTATCCTCGGAGAAACCCTATCTCTTCGCAAAGAAACAATCAGTTTTCAAGTACCAAAACTGATTGTTGACGAGCTGTGTCAGCTGAGCTTCGAGGATTCAAAGAGCGTCTCTGGTTTCGGGTTTGGCTAGGGGTGCTTTGAGGGGCCGTGCTGGACCCACCTGCAGCGCTCACTTGGGCACCACTTGCAGAGCTGGGAGTTGAGCCGGTAGGATAGCCACCAGCACCAGATAAAGCTGGGGGATTCATTCCACTTGGATCCGGATTAGAACCCGTGCCCGTTGCCATAGACGAAAGCGATTTACCGGCTGTAGGAAGCATGCTGCCTGTATTACTTGTGAGGCTAGGATTGGGTTGACTTGAACCAAGGTTTCCGCTAGCGGCGCTGATTTGGTAGGAGTGAGGTGCCTGGTAAACTCCGGACCCAGGGCTATTTGCCATAGCTGGGTATGACCCGCTCCCTGTCGCAGAGGCTGGACTTGGAGTAGCGGGGTAAGTAGGATTGCTCTGACTTTGGCGACGAACAAGCTGGAGAATCAGAGTATGCAAGTCAGCCATGTGCAAGATGATTGTGGACATGGGCGGAAAGCATCATAGAAAGTAAGAGCCTTTCATTCTTGCTTAAAACAAAAACATACCGTCAAACGACTACCGCTTTGTGCCTCGACGTTCAGAATAGCCGTGGAGAGAACCAGGGCGAGAACGGTGGCGGTAAGAAGACGGAGAAATTGACGAGACATTGTGCAAAAAATTGAGAATAGGAGTAGAAATGAGGCTATTGGGTATGACAAAGCTCGAGACGTAAATAATAGAGGAATAAAAATATGTAAAACTATTGAATGGGTTGAAGCTTGGGAGAATGATAATGCAAACGATAATCCGACCAGCGGGTACAAAAAAGATTTCTTAAAAGCAAATAAAATGTATTTCAAGGTAGAACACGAGTCAATGTGATATGTGAACAGGAAAGACACAGGAAGAGGCTTCCTTTAATAGCCAGAAATTAACCTGCGATGTTGGTGCTCATCAAGTTAGACCAGAGCAGTGAGTGCACCAAAAATACACCGTGTCCGCCGTGGCCTAGGGATGGTGCATTTGCATTTCCTTATGGCTAGCTTGGCAGTAAGAACAAGAGCCAACCCCGTCACAAGCCTGGATAGCCAGATGGGAGTCTGAGGCAAAGCTGGCTTCGATGGCCTGCTTGCCACGGTGTAAGCTCCAAAGAGCGAGTCAAAAGTCTGGTTGAATTGGCAACAGCAACTTGTGGCTAGTCCAGGAAGGATGCCAAACAAACTGAGCTGTTGTGGTTGAGCTGACTGAATGACTGCAACGTTGGTTGGCATGAGCCAGCCAGTCTGTCAGAAAGCAATCTTATGGCGCCACACCTACTTGGGGGCTAAGTCTTGATGACGGATGCTTTCGTTACTGCATTTTGCACCATGTGCTGGAGAAATCCAACTCCAGCTACAAGTTTTCTCTGGGTGATCAACGCAAACGCGGCCGACTGAGACGGCAATAAATGTAAGTAGCCCACATAAAAAAGCTGTGGAGTATACTCGAGGTCGGATTCTCAAACTCACTAAAGCAGAGCAAAAGCGAGGGAGCAAACGAAGGACCAAAAGCACAGAAGGAAAGGAGATGGCTTGGAATGGAGAAATAACGATGCAAGAGGCAGCATCCTACTCTCAAGCTGGGCAGACTTGGCTCTGGAAAACTTGAAAAGTGAAGAAGCTAAGCTGTCACATATTGCAAAGACTTGTTTCAAGGATATCTAAGCCACTTGCACGCTGGCATGTGCCACATTGCAGAAGCAGGGCCTTTTCCAGCTCAGCCAGAGCCGGTATTTGAGCTTGGCCTTGAATTAAGGAGTCGTGGTTCCCCTTGAAAGGAAAAAATGCTGAAAAGCTGATTGGATATTATACCCATTTCAAGCTTAAAGAGAACCACTCGATGTGATTGGGTTGTATTTCCGGCAATTTAAAGAAGCACAAGCCAGTTCAGGGATGGCCTTTCAGCATATGGAAAGGATGGGTATGCATGCTATCAGCACCAAGCTGCAGCCACACAGACTGCATGAGAAACCTTAGAAAGAGTATTTATCAGCGGAATTTGAAAGACACCCAGGATTACTAGAATTTGTGACAGGAGTTACAGAGCCTGCTCTTATCCCTAGGAGGATAGGGATTAGAATTCAAGAGTGGTCTACAAATTTTTGCACACTTGATTTCGAAAAGCAGCCAGCTCTTAATCAATTTTGCCATGAGAATAGTCAAGTGACCAAACAAGCCTTTGTCCAAAATGAAATGGGCAGCCATGGCCTGGAATAACTCCATAATGTTCTTAACTTGTCCTACTGGCCCCATGTAACATTCTTTTGATAGAAATTCCTTCAAACGGCATTTCAATCACCTACCCTACCAGCATAAGTTACCTCTTCAATACCCCACGGGCCTGTTCTGTATCATCATAACTTTGACAATATCTAAATAAGATATTGAAACAGAAGAGCTTGCAATATGTGGCTCATAAATTTGAATGTAGATGAATATGTTAATACTGAGAGCTGGCAGTGAATTTAACGTGACACACTGGGTATATCTTTAGATCCAGATGTGAGTATCAGGAATGAAGGCTTGTGAGTATTTGTAAGGTTTGTCTATGAAACTCTTGATAATAGTAGCAAAATCAAGAGTACTATGACTGTCCTCAATAGAAATATATAATATAATAAAATATTATAACCACAAATTTAAATATAATTATTAAAAATAATTATATATAAAAAAATAAATTTAATTACTATTATAAAAATATAATAATAAAAAAATATATAATAATTATAATAAAATTCTATTATTGTTATAGTCACTGACAGTTATAACAATAAGAATTGTAAAGCTCTTAATGAGACAATTACACGTGGAAATATAAATATTAACCACTTATAAATAATATAAATATTATTTATAAAAGAATTATAACACACACTGTGCAGAAATAATTCTTATAGAATAAAATTCTATATAAAAAAATATAGAACTTTAGAGAAAAACTTACTTATAATATTTATTTAATACAACAAGTTAAACAACAACAGTTATTATATTAAATAATAATTATAAGTTAAAAACACGTCTGAAATCAATAATTTTAAGGATAAAACAACTTTTTATGATAAAATTTAATATTAAAGAGTTTTTAAGAGGAATTTGTGGATTTTAAAAGATATTTAAGATGAAAATTTTATAATATAAAATATATTATTGATGATTACAACAATAATCTGAATTCTATGACTTCAATTATTTAATTTACAATTAATAAAGAATAAAATAACTTAAGAATTACTTTAATAATAAGATTTTATGAATAATAAAACTTTACCTGTTTAAATTTCTAATATGATTGGATTGATAATTGATGATGGACAAAAACAGTGATGAAAAGACTCTTTTTATGTCTTCAGAGAAGCTCTCATGATTAATAATGAATATAGAGGGCGTGCTCAGGTCAAAACTGAAAAACAATACTTAAAAACAAAGTTCTTAACTTAAGGCAACTTGTTTTTAATTGCAATTTAAAGTTACCAGTGTTATTCTTAACTCCATGTAACTTTAATCCTCATTTAAACTAATTATATTAAGGTTTTAATATAAATAAACTTATTTATATTAAAGTTCATCACATGAACAACTTAAAAATAGAGTTTCAAGTAGAAATCTCTTAAACTCAATTTTTAATTAATTTTTAAAGAAATCACAATTTTCTTTGAACTTAATTAAAAGAGTAAATTTCAAGGCTAATTACCCAGGAATTTTATTTATAAAAGATACTTAAAATTTGATTGATATATAGATAATATTAAATTCTAAGCTGTGTGAAATTTTCAAGCAAATCCATTAAGATTTGGATTTTTAATGAATCTTTGAAGTTATTACTATTTTTCCACCTAAAATAGCAATACACACCAAACCTTAGCTTTTGATAAGGTTTTGATGCTTGTAACTTTAAAGTTTTAAGCTTATTTAAGGTTTTTAAGCCTGATTAAGCTTTGACAGTTCTTAAAACCTTGATTTCAAGCTTGCATATTGGGATTTACCCTTTGGCAGCTTGAAATTCCTGTCCAAATTGGGATAAAACCAGTTTAAACCTTAAGGTTGGATCAAAGTCTAATCTTAAAGTTTAAATAAGGTTGAAAATCCTCCACTACAGGTGGACAACCTTAATTGAATCATTGCAGATCCAAAAAGTTGGGTACCCCAGCTCTATTTGGTCTTTTTCCTTTGTCCCACCTTTTTGTGTGGATTTTGCCCTTTTATTTATTTAATACCATACCATGGCTTTAAACCCTTTTAAATTGAGCTCACGCAGGATTTACATTCTGTATGGCAGATCCTTAGCCAATTCAGTAAATATACACCACACCTCAATTTTAACTAAAATTTTGGTAAGTTTGTATTAACCTTATGCAAGTTGGAATTTAAGCTTATTCAAGCTTAAATTTAACAATTTTAATTTTTTTTTAAAAAATTTACATTAGTACTGTGAGATTCTTAAATCTTCTAATAACACAAGAAATAAGTGTTTTTGGGTATAACACCTTATGGATGTACCCTAGGTTATTTTTGGTGTAGAATCCAACAATGACATAATATTTATAACTTTGTTTATCCAAAATAAAGTTATGCTTATCTTTTGTTATTTTTTATTTTAATTTCAACTAAAAAGTCTGTTTAAGACAAAATTAGCTGTTTATAAAATCAGTTGTGGCCTTATGGGTATGTTATACATACCTCACAGGCTCACAGTATTCAAGTCTCATTCTGTGCAAGGAGATAATAAATTTTGAACTTTATGAAATAAAAATTGAGAATACATAGTTATTTCTTCAATCATTGTTGATAAGAATATGACAAGTAAAAATCACTCAAAATCTTGTGAGCACAAAGAATCAACAACAAATTCAAGTTCAAACTGAAAAGATGATGATATAAACTCAACATCATTTTATGAACTTTATACTAAGAATATCAGGTCTATAATAGCATGGTATAATTAGAGTCGAAGTTGAATTGAATGCAGAAAATTTTTTTTTTGCTTGAAGTATACCAAAATTAATTATCCAAAGCTAATGAAACACAATATGTTATTATTTATATTAAACCTTTTGTATTGTCAACTAAGAATTCATTACACAATCATATTAAATCTTCATAAATATTTTATATAAAAAAAGAAATAATTAGGAAGTAAGAAAACAATCAAAATTTGAAAAATAAAGTAAATAAGAAAAATGTAGGTCTTTAGATTCTTAAAGATAAAAAAGGAATTAAATAAGAGAAGTAAAGAATTAACTATACACTAATTCAAATATTTCATCATATATAATATTATTAATAGATTAATTATATTTGACCATAAAGAAAGAGGAGTTGTTTTTTTATTGGAAAGGAGTGAGATTAAATGAAAAAGCCATTTTTCATGGTGAATAAGGATATGTATTTATACTGAATTTTCCACAATGAATGATAAATCCATAGAGATATTTATCAAACATAAGACCCAATTTAAATAAAATCACCATGAGAAATGAATGAGCATCAATAAGAAGGTGTAGTTTTTGGGATTTGGTCTAGACTTGTATTATAGTTTTAACCAGACATAAAATTTGAATTTGGAAGTTTGAAAATGATTCTGTGCCACACATGAAAGCAATTGATATTGTGAGCCTTTGAGACATGACCACATATGCAAAAAGGTCACAAAACAGCTTTACAAAACTTATTCTTATAATAAGAATGGAAATTAAAATCTTAAAATAAGTAAAAATTCCATAAAAAAACATAAATTCTTGATTATCTCAGAAACCGATGAATAAAAATGTAAAATAAATTACATCATTGAATTACCCATCAAAACCTACATATATGAATATTTTATGTCATATCTGTAAACCCAATACTTACTGAGATAACCTGAATATATGAACTTTTATGATCAGTGCATATATTCATGGTTTTTAACTCATAAAACTTGAATTACACATGATAAAGATTTGACTCAAAAACAAAGTTACCACAAAATAGCTTTAGGAATAAAGATATAAGCTTTATCTGGAATGTTATAAACAAGTTTAAAGCCTATAAAGAACTATTGGGAAAAATAACAATAGCTGTTGAGCACTTTAAATTAAAAGTGATCCGAACTTAGAAAAAAATTAGATATTCAGATTCCAATAGTTCATAAATGAAGAATGAGGTAATTTTCATCATATAAATAATAGTTTGAAGTCAAAAATAGTAATGTTTGATAGAAAAGATGAGCTACAAGAAAAATCTTCAGAAATAGAGATTTGATGATGTAATGAAATCCTCTTAGAAGCTTAGTAAGGACATGAAACGCTATTAGAATGCACTATCTGAATTTTTGTAGCATGGAAAAATTTAAAAGTTATTAATGATCAAATTTAAGGCTCAGAAATGATCAATAAATCTAATCTTATTTTAAGTCTAACAGTTGAAGAAGAGATAAAACTGGTGGATATATTAGTATTTTATTATCAAAAATACTAAAATCCACAAAATTAAACAATTTACCAAGCTTATGATGTCAGAAAATTAGAGTTATAGTGATCAATAGAAAAATGGCATAATAATGAGATAAAAAGGTTTAATAATGATGTAGTAATCACCAAAACTTAAAATACTGATTAGCTACAGTGAATAGCATTGACACGCATCTACTAGCTATAATGAAGGATATTTACTGTAAAAGGACCCCTTCTTTCTCTCTTTCCCCTTCAGATGATAAAAATATAATAAAAACATTGAATGAAAGGTAAATTTCTTTGTTAAATATAAAGCTCTTATATTATGAAAGAACAAAGCTGTATCTTATAGCAATAATTCTTTTATATTTGATTACATCAGTTTTTTATTGTAATATGTTCAATTTTCTTCAAATATCTAAATCCATGTAAAAATAGTAAATTTTTTAATTCTCTCTCTTTTTAATTGAAAATACAATTTAAATAAGTTTTATTTATATTCTTAGGCATAAAAACATTCAAAATTATTATATTAAGTGTTAAAAGTAGGTTATTTTCTATTTATTTTTTCATAATTCTAATATTAATATATAACTTTAATATTAGTAAGGTTATTTTCCTTAATTGTTATTTATTATTAAATATAAATTTCATACACATTCATTAATTGTTTTTAACATTAATAAATTTACATAAATATATGAATCTATCATATTATTATTTCTTAATAATATAGTCAATCTTACAGCATAACTATAATACATCATTATTATTATAGTTTATCAATCTTATTATTCATTACATTAGGATATTAATAGTACAATAAGTAAATTATTAGTCATTCTTACTTATTATGTCATAGTAAAAGCTTACATTTAGGGACCTGTCCATGATTTTTACTTAAACAACCTTTAAAAAGATTCAAATTGAGCTTATTAAATAATAAATAATAACTATAATTGTAAGGTTTACATATGAAACAATAAGTAAAAATTACTAATATTTTGCCTATTTTACTCTGAATTTCCTAATTCAAATGAGTAATAAGATTCAAAAGAAGTATAATAATAAAGAATCATTATACTTATGAAATAAAAATAATTATATTATTTAAATAAATAAAATAATATTATCAAAATAAATATATTAATATATTATAATTTATATATTTATGACAATTTATTATTGTTACAAACAAATAATAAAGGAATAAAAAGATTGTTATTTAATGATAAAAACCAGTTTATAACAATAATATTACTAATAATAAAGTTATAGATTAATAGAAATATTATTTATATTTATAAAAGAATTATTAAAAATCATAACAAAGAGAAAAGTATTATAATAAGAGAAAATAAATTACTTGTAACACTCAATATAAGAGTTTTGAATGAATTTATGCCTAAGAATATAAATAAAACTTATTTAAATTTTATTTAAAATAAAAAATAGAGAGAATTACAAATTTAACTATTTTTACATGGATGTAAAATTTTTTTAAGAGAATTTAACAAAAAAAATAAAATTTTGGATTAATCACATCACATATAGTGATTACTACAAGGCTGATCTTTGGTCTTTAACAATATAATCATGTTATATACAAAGAATAAAGAAATTAGCTTTTAATTTAATGTTTTTATTGTTTTTATTCATCTGAGGGGGAAATAGAGGAAAAAGAGCTCTATATGTAGTAAATTCCTCCCTCCAAGAGTCCAGAAGAATTCTAGTGGACGTGCACTGATGGTTTCCACTTGAATGTATCAATGGTTTAAGGTTTAGTGATTATTACATATCAATTAAGGCCTCTTCTCTCATTACCATGCCATTATTTAGAGTTATCAATGTAGCTCTAGGTTTTCTGACCTCATAAGCTTGGAAAAGGGCTAAAATGTTTGTATTTTATTAGTTTTAATCATGATATACTAGCATCAACCAGTTGTATCACTTATTTAACTCTTAAGCTTAAAAGAAGATTACAGACAGTAATCATAAATTATCATTTTAAAGCTTTAACTTTGGTCATTAATATCTTTTGAGTTACTCATGCTAAAGCCATTTGAAGAGAGAATTCTGATAGATTGGAATGTCCTTACCAAGCTGTAAAGAGAATTAAACTAAATCATAAAAACTCTATTTTTGATGATTTTTCTTGTATCTCATCTTTTCTGTCAAAATTTACTATTTTAAACTTCAAACCTTGATTTCAGGGGGTTATACCTTGAATATCATGATAAACATTACATCATCATTCACATATGAGCTATTAGAATCTGAATATCTACTTTTTCTTAGTTTGGAACACCTTTAAATTAAAGTGGTCAACAGCTATTGCTTATTTGCTCAATAAACCCTTGTAAGTTTTAACTTTGTTTATAACCTGTCAAATAAAGTTTATATATGTGTTTTGAAAGTTATTATGTAGTAACTTTATTTTTTGGATTTAATATTTATCATGAATATTTCAAAATATATGAGCTAAAAACCATTATTATATGCACTGATCATAAAAGTGGATATATTCAGGTTATCTCAGTAAGTATTGAGATTGCAGATATTATATAAAAATGTTATATGAGTAGTATTTGATAAAAAATCAAATTGTGTAGTTTATTTCAAATTTTTAATCATTTGATGCTGAGATAATCAAGAATTTATTCATTTTTATGGCATTTTTACTTATTTTAAGATTATGATTTTAATTATTATTGTTAAAATAAGTTTTTTAAATTTGTTTTGTGACCTTTTTGGTTATGTGGTAATATGTAAAAGGCTGAAAATAATCATAAAATTATATAATAATATTATATTTATTGATTTTGAAACCTATCGAGCCATTTGGAAAGCAATTGTATTGTCTTACACCTGGTATTTCACATCCTTAGACTTTCAAGAGCTATCTTTGAGTGACTCTAGTGATTGAAAAAAATATTTTCAGTTTCAAATACTATTGTAATTCAATATTAAAGAATCATATAAATTTTTTTAGATTACTCTTTTCTTTCAACAAAAAAAAATCATAATCAAAATAAGGAAAAAAATTATAAAAAAATTATTCTATTCATTTTAATTCATTTATTTCTAATAATTCATTTCATAAGAAGATGTAAAAGCTATTTCTTACATGTAAATTGCCAAATATTTGATAAAACTACACTTTTTATAAGAAGAGTTATATTTATTTGTCTTTTTTAGTGTTTGAAAATAACCCAAAAGAGGAAAATAAAAACACTGTTGAAAGATTGGTGGAAGAAACTTGCCAAAGTTCTCTAACACTAGCTGTTACTAAGAAAAGAAAAGACAACAAATTATTTTCTCCAAAAGCTACCATATAGGACTCTGAAGATGTGCACCTTCCTATAAATTCCATGAAAGAATAAATATTCCTGGAATCTTTTTGTTTATCATTTCATTTCAATTATGAATAATAGAAGAGGTTCCCAATACTCTATCAAATCAGATGGAGGTAGACTCAGAGGTAGAAATGATTCCACAAAAGGGAAAAGAAATGGAAAAATACCCAGTGGAACAGAATACACACATTGAAGTGCCATATCCAAAAGGCAAGTTCCAGAAATATTCAGAATATCTGAACCAGAATTTGAACTAAGTATGAGTAATTCTAACAGAAACCAATCACATTCACACGGCTCAGATAGACATCTTCATAAGCCTTTACAAAAAGTATTACATGGTGTACAAAGAAAAAGATTGGGAAATACTGCCACAAATCCACCAAAGAGTGATGAACTCCTGGAAAATCCTGAAAAAGTTCCTCAAATAAAAAAATGAAGGATTTGCACAAAAAAAGAGGGAGGGAAGAAAGGAAGAAGCCCCAGTAGTTTCTACCAGCAAGCCACAAGCCAGACAAGCTCCCCAAGAAGGGAAGAAGAGCAAGAAAAAGAACTGGAGGAAACCATATTTTCTAAGCTACAGTATCCCAATAATCAAAAAAGATTCCACCGAAAATGTATTCAACATGGAAAGAACCTTGATGGAATTCAAGGACAAAGAGGACCAAGGAATAAGACAACCATCTTACCAAAGAAGCAAGTTTTTTCTCTTGATGTTAATACTTTAACAGAAATTGAAAGTAGTATATTAATTTCAAAAGAAATTAAAGAAAGCTTATTATCACTGAAAGAAATAAAAAATATTATATTATCTTTAACTAAAATTTTTGGAAAAAATAAGAAAGAAATAGATAATATCAAATTAATTGTTGAAAATAACAAACCAAAGGCTTTAATTGACAATACTCAAAATTAATACAAGGAAAACAAGAGCTGTATAATTAAATAAAAGATATCAAAGAAGAAACTTTGACAATCCATTCTGACCAATGTATTGTCAACTTGATAGAAAAACTAAACAAATTATCCATTTCTGTTGAAAAATTCAAAGAATAGCCTTCATAACACCAAAACCTACTTCTACACCATGTATAACAAAGTGATGAAGCAAGAATGAATCTTAAAGATAATATTAAAAGTGAAGTTGAACTTGTCAATGTGAAAATGGATAAAATAAACAAGGCCAATTTAATTATGGAAAAGTTATCAACCCCACTTTCCCAGATGAGAATCCCTGTTAAGACAAAAGAGGAATTAACAAACCACTTCATAACAGACTTAAGCCATGATGACAATAACCAAGTCTTAATGGAAGAAGCCCCTCAACTTAAATAATGGCCATTATTCATAGGAAAAGAAGAATATGAACACATGTAATTCATTAAGGTGATTGACATGTTTCAAGAAGATTATACCATACCAGATGAATTAATCACTGCAAGATTAAATTCATTATTTGAAAAATCTGCAAAAAGATGGTTTTATGACATAAGACAAAATAATGGAAAAAAAACTGGTCTGGGTGGAAAAATTAAATAATCACTAAGTGGAAAAATGATTCCTGGAGGTATGTAATATAAAATAAATTTGAAAACTCATTCTTTGACCCAGGTAAAGACAAACCTTCAACTTGGTTCTTAAAACAAGTTGAAAGATTAAATGAATTATATCTGGAGATGTCACAAAAAATGGTGCATATAAAAATACTCAAAAAGTATGGAGGAGAACCGGAACATTACCCAAGAAGCAGGTGTGTAGAAACATGTTTCACTGATGAATATCACAATTCACTAAAAGACATTGTGAAAAGAGGCAAAATTGGAAGAAAATGGAAAAAATTGGACATAAAAAGCCCAAACAACTTATCTATTGAAAAGGAAAAATCAAAAGCTACTTTTAAAACCAATAAGACCAATGAGCAAAGGAAATTCCAAAAATATGGTGGTATTGGGCACTTAGCTAATAATTGTCTCAAAAAGGAAAAAATTCATGAAATTGTGTAAACAGAAGACCACAATGATAAAAAGGAAGAGTCTGATTTTTGAAAGGATATTGAAGAATCCAAAACATCTGTGTGAGCCTTAGAGGTATTTTCATATACCCAAAAGACCACAAAAGATAAATTAAGATACAAATATTAATAAATTTAATTTAATTAGATTATAAAAATAAAAATTGAAATATAAAATACAAATATATATTTAAAAATAAAATTACGATAAAATTTAAAATTATGAAATTATATTTTCACTTGTAAAAATTAAGTAAAAATGAATTTTTAATAAAATTTGTGAAATTTAAATATTTTTGGTAAAAAGTTATATAAAATATATTGTAGCTTTTTATCCAATAAATAAACATATAAAAATTATTTCACCATTTGATTCCTCATAAAAAATTAGGTGGGGTCACCTCTAAGTGAAATTTTCGTAACTCAACTCTAAATAAGCTTAAATTAAGTTTTCAGTATTTTCAATACAAAAATTGAAAATCCTCAAAACTTTAATTTAATTCACACCACATGTGGTGTTAACCACCAAAATTTGTGTTCAAATGGAAGTGTTGTGTATATTTTAGAAGCTATGAGGAATTAAAGTATTTTCAATTGAATTCAATTGAAATGTCAAAATGTGTGCGTGTATTACATAAGTGAGCTTTGATTTACATATGAGGTATCAATCATTACTGTATTGAACTGTACAACTCAATTGAATTACATATGTAAATTATAAGTATAATACATGATGAGGAATTAAAGGAAAAATAAATTGGAAAGATTAAATTTGAGGGGGAAAAGGAACTCCAGCTCTAAGGGGAATCTAGACCCCCAAAATTCTTTCTGACAGGCGTGTGGTGTCAAAATTCACGCAAAAGTTTATCACTTTTGGCCTGGAATTGAGTTACAGGGTCTGTGGACTCAATTGATGATGAGGTTTTGATACCAACTGGGTAAAACTACCCTTAAGATAAAACAATCATAGTAAAAACAATTTTAACTGGTTCATATGTCTCTTACACACATTCTGACGTGGTTTGAAGGCTCTAGACAAGGTATTGCTATAGTAATGGCTGATTTAAGGGTCTAAAATGGATAAAAATGGCTTAAACCAGCCCTTTTTTTGATCTAAACCAGGGATCAATGATGACATAATTGGCTTTTCTGTTGTCAGACTGTTTTTCACGACTGACAAGAGTAAATTTTACTTTTGGAGTAAGAAAATTGATGGCTATAAAAGAATGTCTTCTTTGCCCCACTTTTCTCTTCATGTTAGAATCTTTTCCTTTTATAATTAGTTTAAACATTGTTAAACCAATCAATAAAAGATTCCAACCGCCTTTCTTAAATCATTTTAAACCTCTTAAACCACGTGAAAAAATTATTATAATCATTGTTTGTAACTTTTATAATCATTTTTACCCCTGAACCACCCCAAAAGTGAATTAAAGCATCTTTCATCACTGTAAACTTTGTCACTTTGTTTCCAAATTCACTCTGGTCACTTTTGGGTGTGTTTTCTCTTTAATATTCTTTTGAAAGACTTTGTTCTTTAATTAATTGCTTGAAGTTCATTGCTCAATTAATTCCAATTTAAATTGCTCTTGAAGAAATTTCTTTTGTAGCCTTAAATATCTCTTGTAGAGTATTTCTGGATAAATGTTTATTGTTGGTAAAACAAGAAATCTTTATAATATCATTGTGTTATACTAATAAAGTTATAAACAATAAATTTGGCGTGTTTTCTCTTAAAAATAATACTTCTTTCTATTTTTAATTGAGTTTTACCTTATACAAATTTTGAGGACAGGAAAAGTACTTGATTTTTAATCAAAGGTTCATATCCACACCTTACAATCTGAAAGTAATGAAATAAACATAATTAATTCCCAAATGAGTAATCTTGATTTCATTTATGAAGTACTAGATGTAAACTCAAATTTTCCACAAATTGGAACATCTGATACATTACTTACAAACATAAAAGCTTCCAAACTTCATAGAACTAAACCTGAAAAAGGAATGGGCTATATTTCTGGAAAATGAAGTATAAGAATTTTCATGCTGAACAACCAAGAGGCAAAAGTAAATATGGAAAAGGAGCATACTGCAAATGTGTTGGAAAAAACTATCTACAAACACTTGTACCAGATTGGGAAAATCAGCTTGTACTAATACAAGGAGTCAAGTTTAGTAGTGCAAGTGGAAGCATGAAAAACCTTGGAATAATTAAATTAACATTGATTTTCCAACATCAATATAGATGTATAAAAATGAAAGTGGAGTTTTTATTAATAGACAATTTTACTAGTAACCATTTTATACTTGGAAATGATTACTTATCAATTTATGGCATAGATATCTCTAACCAAAAAGATAGATATTCTACCATAGGAGATAATAAAAGACAAAAAATTTGCTTTTTAATTAATAAGAAACACATTCATGTTATAAAACATGAGGAAAAAACCCCAGAGAAACATTTATTCATAAGTGAACAACTAAAATAGGCAGAGTTCAATAATTATTCAACAGAAAAAATAAAATAAAAACCGATTGAACTCTTATATAAATACAAAAATGTCTTTTAAACTTACAAGTAATCACTAGGTGCCATAATTAGTCATGAGGTTGATATTTATCTAAATGTAGATAAGCCTTATCCACCCCTGTCAAAAAGGCCAGATTATCCAGCCATCCCAGGAGCTAGAGAATCCTTGAAGGTACACATTGAAGGATTAATGGACCTAGGGGATTTAAAGAAAGTAGGCCAGAATCAACAAGTAGAAGTAGCTACACTATTAATTATGACCTGGAACAATGGTAAATCAAGGATGGTAGGGGACTTCAGAGCTTTGAATACCTATACTATCCCTGACAGATATCCAACACCCAAGATCTATGAGACATTGACCCAACTGTAACAAGCTAAGTTAATTAAAGAAATGGACACTCTTAAGGGTATTCACCAAACCTTCTTAACAGATAATTCCAGAAAGCTACTGAGGATAATATTCTAATGTGGAATATATTAATAACTAAGAATACCATTTGTTATAAAGAATGCCCCTTTCCACTACCAAAGAATGATGAACAGTATATTCCCTGAAGAATCATCAGAGGGATGGCTAATTATCTACATTGATGATATTATAATTTTCTCAGAAACTTGGAAAAATATCTGAAAAGACTTGAAAGAGTATTACAGAAGATAGTTCAAGTAAATATCAAAATACCATTAGAGAAATTTCATTCTTCATAAAGTGAACTAAAAGAACTAGGACATGTATTTTCTGGACTAATGTTAGGCATAGATAAAAATAAAGTAGCAAAAGTAATACTCAAGCCAATGCCACAAAAGAATAAAGAAATGAAATCATTCTTGGGACTTGCTGGATATTACAGGAAAAATATAAAAAGAATTTGCAAAAATTGCTAAATCTTTGTATAAAATTTGCGACCAACAGACAGTTTATGAAGTGACTGAAGAAAAAGTTAAATCATATGAATAACTGAAAAAATCCCTCACAAATGCCCCTTTTCTTTCAATTCCCAATTGGAAACTACCACTAAAACTATACAGTGATGCTTGTGGAGAAGTATTAGGAGCTGAACAACACCAAAAATAAATAATAAGTGATTAACCTTTTGAAGGACAAATTAACCCAACAGAAGCAAGGTATGGAGAAATAAATAAGGATTTCCTTTTATTAGTGTGGGCCATAGAAAAGCTAAACTATTACTTATATGGAACAGTATTTGATGTTACTACAGACTGAAATTATGTAAATTAATTGCTAAACATGAGAATATCAAGAATACATATTTTGAGATTGCAGATTGCTACCAAATAATATATACGAAATACTACTATAGTCAATAAATATGTAAATAGTCACAAAAATTGAGCTGGTCTCAGAAGATGAGCTATAGCAAATACACCTGAAAGCCCAGCATGGGTACCACAGGAAGAAATCATATAGAAGGAATATGTGTTATGGAAATTGGCACAGAATTCTTTAATAAAGTTAAAAAAAGCTATAAGATGGACAGGAATTATCATATCTTATGCCAACTCTTAATGATATATTTCAAAGAACCATCATTATCTTTCAAACTACATGAAGTATGGAAAACAAAATATTATGAAGGAATATTACACCTCCTTGATGGAATTATTTATCCTAAGACCAAACAAACATGTGTTATCACCTTGAAAGATAGAGTTTTAATAAACACTATACTACATGAATGACATGATAGTATTGTATCTGGACATATATCAGAAGATAGGACACAAGAAAGAGTAAAAAACTGCTCTTGGTGGCCAAATTGGAGAAAAAATGTTTCAGGATTCTGCCAAACCAGTGACAGGTTCCAAAAAGCAAATAGAGCCACAGCTAAGAAATTTGGTTTGATGATCCAAATCTTTAAGGTTTGACTATGAAAAAATAAGCAAAAGTTACTAATATTTTACTTCTTGTACTATGAATGTCCTTATGAATAATAAATAAGATGAAAAATAATCATAATAATGAAGAATTATTATAATTATGGCGTAAAAATAATTATATTATTAAATAAATATAATAATACAAGATAATTAATCTATTTAAAAGCAATTTATTATTGTTACCAAAAAATAATGAAGGCGTAAAAAATTGTTTTTTATTAATAAAAAACAATCAATGACAATAATAGTACTAATATTAAAGTTATAAATTAATATAAATACTATTTATATTAATCAAAGCATTATTAAAGTAATAATAGAGAGAAAATTACTATAATAAGAAGAAATAACCTACTTTTAATACTTAATAGAATAATTTTGAATGATTTTACACCAAAAAATATAAAGACAACTTTTTTAAATTGTATCTACAATAAAAATTAAGAGAAATTACAATTCATCTTGATTTTACGTGGATTTGAGATTTTTTAAGAGAAATTTAAACAAAACAGTTAAATAATTGAAGTAATAACGTCAAGAATGATGATTTTAATAATGATGATCTTTTGTCTTTAATAATATAAGAGTTTTATATATAAAGAATAAAGAAATTACCTTTTTGTTTTAATTATTTAGTGTTTTGTAAGCGTCTGAGGGGAAAATAGAGTAAAAAGAGCTCTATTTATAGTAAATACCTCCCTTCTAGAGTCCAGCAGGCTTCTAGTAGATATGTACTGATTTTCTCTACTAGAATTGATCAATATTTCAAGGTTTAGTGATGATTACATCATGATCAAACCATCTTACCTCATTATTACGCCATTATTTAGAGTTATCACTGTAACTCTAAGTTTGATGACATCATCGGCTTGGAAGAAGACTAAACTTCGTGGATTTGATTAGTATTAATCATAATATAATAGTATTAATCAAATTTATCACTTATATGAATGTTAAACTTAAAATAAGATTACAGTGAGTGATCATAAATGGCCAAATTTAAGCTTAAGCTTTGATCATTAATAACTTTTAAGCTATACACGCTACAGCTATTCTGAGAGTTGATTCTGATAGCTTGGAATGTCCTCATTAAAATTCCAAGAGAATTTTATTACATCATCAAAACTCTATTTTTGATGATTTTTCTTGTAACTCATCTTTTCTGTCGAAATTTAATATTTTAAACTTCAAACCATGATTTCAAGGGTTTTACCTTGAATATTGTAACAGAAATTGAATCATTATTTATTAATGAACTAGTAGAATCTAACTGTTTAATTACTTTTGAGTTTGGACCACTTTCACAACAAAGTGGTCAACAGCTCTATTGATTTTATTCAATAATTCATTGCAATTTTTAACCTTGTTTATATCATGTAGAATAAAGTTTATATTATTCTTCTTACAGTAATTAAATGGTGACTTTATTCTTGGTTTATCTCTCTATCTTGTATATTTCAAGAGATATTAGCCAAAAACCATGAATATATGCATTGACCAAAAAGTGCATATATTCAGCTTAATTCTTTAAGTATTGACTTTAGAGATTAGCTTTATAATTATTTTATGTGTAGAATTGTATGGAAAATTCAATGGTAGAAGTCATTTCCCATTATGTTTCATTGGCGTCTGAGATAAATGTGGTTTTGTACCTTTTTTAAGGTATTATTACTTATACTTCAGTAATTATTGACTTTTCAGCTATGCCATAGAAGTGACATATGTGTTTTTTACCATGCATAATCCAATGGTGTAAGTTGCTTCAGATTTTTATTCATTATATTCTGAGTTAATTTAGATGTTATACTTATTTATGGTATTTTAATAATTTTTGAGATAATTACCATAAGCATATGTATTACAGATATTTTGTGGTGACCTTTTTGGATATATGGTTATATCTCAAAGGCTCACATTTGCTACCACCAAAAAAGATTGTACCATGATCTGATATAGTTAGTTAGAGTATCATCCACTGTCCTACCTCTTCAATAGACTTTGTTAGTCTTGAAGCTCAATAATGCTTGTTTTTCTATTCTTTAGGTTTTCTTTCATGTCTGAACCTTCTTAGTAGTTTATCAGTATTTGTTATATCTTACTCAAGTAGTAATTCATCTTCTTGAGTTGGATCCAAAGGGGGTATTTCAAGTGAAGGTTTGTTTCTTAGTGGAAATAATTCTTTGTCACTTGAGCTGTAAGGTTTTATCAGACTTACAGGGGAAGCTGGGTGTTTATTCATTAGTTCACCTGTGAGTTCCAATTGCAGAGAATTTTGTTGATGTAGTGATTTTATCATGAATGGTCCTGCAAAGGAATCTTTCACTTTCTTTGGTCCTCTTATATTATTGAAATTAAGAGTTGACACTAGGAACAAGTCTCCTATTTTGAAGTCAGGTGGTTTATGACTTTTATCACATCTTTCTTTTGCATATTTGAAAGAATCTTGCATACATCTGTTTGAATGGTGTCTTGCTTTGTAAAGCATTATTTTAAAACTGCTTTCTGTTGGATGTATATCCACTAAGTCCTTTTTGAGGGTATCATAAGAAAGTCTTGGATTCCAACCTTTTTCTAGCATTGCTGGTGTCTTGCCAGTAGAATAATGGATTGATGCTTTATATGCCAGTTCAAGAGCTGGTATTAATGTACACAAATCATGGGTAAAACCATCAGAATCTTGAAATTCTAGTCCATAAGCACAGAATCTTCTGATAATTTCGTCCAAGATTTGTATCATTCTTTCTGCTAAGCCATCAGTTTGAGGATGGTAAGCTGTTGAGAATGACAATTTTGTCCCAAACAAGTTATGGAGGTTTGTCCATAATGCTGAAGTGAAGTTTGGGTCTCTGTCACTCATGATATTTTGGAATAAGCCTGTGTGGCTAATGACTCTATTCCATATCATTATGGCTGTGTCCATAGCTGTGTCATCTTTGTGAAATGGTAGTAACATAGGAGTTTTGCTATACCTGTCTACTAACACTAGGAATGCATTATAACTTCTGTCTCCTCCTGGAGGTAGTGCTGTTACCCAATCCATATGAGCTATTTCCCAAGGGAATTTTGGTTCTTGTATTTGGATCATCATTCCAAATTTCTTTGCTGTGGCTCTCTTGGCTTTTTGACATCTTTCACAGGTTTGGCAGTATTCTGCAACATCTTTCTTCCAATTTGGCCACCAAGAGCAGGTTTTCACCCTCTCTAGTGTTCTATCTTCTGAGAGATGTCCAGCTGAAACACAATCATGAAACTCATGTAAAATAGTGTTTATTAAAGTTCTGTCTGTCAAGGCCACAACACATGTGTGTTTTGTTCTATGATAGAGGATTTCATCAAGGAGGCGGAATCTTCCCTCATCATATGCATTTTTCCATGTTTCATCTAATTTTGATGAAAGTGATGGGTCTTTGCAGTCTTTCATTAGAAGTTGGCTTAAGATATGGCAATTCTTATCTATTTTATAGGCTTCTTTAACTTGATTAAAGAATTCTGTGCCAATGTCTGTGACACATATCCCTTGTATATGGTGCTCCTCCTGTGGTACCCATGCTGGATTTTCAGGAGTATTTGCTAGAGCCCATCTGCTAAGACCATCTACATTTTTATGAATATTACCAGATTTATGAACAATAGTCATATTTCCTCTATATTCTTGAATAGAAATTTGCCATCTCAGAATATGTCTATTTGGAGTTTTCATATTTAATAGAGATTTTACAGCATTACAGTCTGTCATCACATTAAATACTGTTCCATCCAAGCAATGGTGTAATTTTCTAGAGCCCACACTAAGCATAGGCATTCCATTTGGCTTTCTCCATATTTTGCCTCTGTTGGCTTTATCTGTCTTGAAATAAAACAAATTGGTCCTTCCACTAGTTTATCATTGATGATTTGTGTCTGGTGTAGTGCAGCACCTAGTCCTTCTCCATAAGCATCAATGTATAATTTTAAGGGTAGTTTCCAATCTGGAATTAGAGGAAATGGGGCATTTGTTAAGGAATTTTTTAATTCCTCATATGCTTTAACTCTTTCTTTGGTCATTTCATAGACTGTTTGTTGTTCACATAGTTTATACAAGGATTTGGCAATTTTTGCAAAGTCCTTTATATGCTGTCTATAGTAACCAGCAAATCCTAGAAATGATTTCATTTCTTTTTTGCTTTGGGGCATTGATTTCAGTAGTACTTCTGCTACTTTGTTTTTGTATATTCCCAAACTTAGTCCAGATACCACATGTCCTAGTGCTTTCAGTTCACTGTATGCAAAATGACACTTTTTCAGAGAGATTTTCATGTTTACTTGGACTATTTTTCGTAGAACTCTTTCTAGTCTTGATAGGTGACTGTCCCAAGTGTCTGAGGAAACTATGATATCATCAATATAAATAATCAGCCATCCTTCTGATAATTCTTCAGGAAATATGGTATTCATCATCCTCTGGTAGTGGGATGCTGCATGTTTTATACCAAATGGCATCCTGAGATATTCAAAGATTCCACAGTGGACTATTATCCTCAGTAGGTTCTTGGCATTGTATGTTAAGACATTTTGATGAAAACCCTTTAGAGCATCCATGGCTGTTATGAACTAAGCCTGAGATAATTGTGTAAATGTCTCATGGATTCTGGGTATTGGATATATGTCAGGAATAGTTTAGGTATTTAGAGCTCTAAAGTCTCCTACCATCCTTTATTTTCCATTATGCCAGGTTATAATGACAGGTGTAGTTACCTCTACCTGTTCATGATGTTCTACTTTCCTTAGTACTCCAAGGTCCATTAGTTCTTTAATGTGTAACTCTAAAGCTTCTCTAGCTCTTGGGCTGGCTGGATAAGCTGGTCTTCTCAATAGAGGGGGATAAGGTTTTTCTACATTAAGAATTATGTCTACCTCATGTCCAATTATGGCACCTAGTAATTCTTTGTCAGTTGCAAAGGCACTTTTATATTGAAATAAGAGGTCAATCAATTCTTCTTTCATTTTTACTGTTAATTCATGATTAAATTCTGCCTCTTTTAGCTGTTCAGTGAAAAAATCCATTTCTGGGTCTTTTTATTCATTATTGAAAACTGTTATTTGTCTTTTACTCTTAAGAAAGCCAAATTTTTGTCTTTTATTGTCACCTATGGTAAAATATCTATCCTTTTGGTTAGAGATATCTATGCCATAAATTGACAAGTAGTCATTTCCAAGTATGAATTGATTACTAGTGAAGTTTTCCATTACTACAAACTCTACTTTAATTCTGACACATTGTGAAGGGTGAGGAAAAATGCGTGTTAAGTCAATTATTCCAAGGGGCTTCATGCTCACACTTGCAATACTAAATTTGACACCTTGTATTGGTATAAGTTTTTCTTGCCAATCTGGAACAATTGTTTTTAAATAACTTTTACCCACACAGGTGCAATATGCTCCTGTATCCAAGTTCACTTTTTCCTCTTGGTTATTAACCATTACAATACTTATACTTGACTTTCCAGCTGTATATCCCATTCCTTTTGCAGGTTTGGCTCTATACAGTTTGGCATCTTGCACATTTGTCAGGTTTGTGTCAGAGGTTCCAACTTGTGGTAAATTTGAGTTAACATCTAGTACTTCATAAATTATGTCAATATTATTAATTTGGGAATTAATTATATTAATTTCATCACTTTCAGAACTTTCTGACTCTTCTGTCTCTTTTTCAGAGTCAGATTCCTCTTCTTTGTCATTATGGCTTTCTGTTTCCACAATTTCATTGATTTTTGCCTTCTTGAGGCAGTTATTGGCTAAGTGTCCAATACATCCACATTTATGGCATTTTCTTTGCTCATTCTTTCTGGATGTATTGGGATTGAAAGCTCTTTTTGATTTATCTTTTTTGATAAATAGTTTATTTGGACTTTTGATGGCCAATTTTTTCCAAGTTCTGCCAATTTTTGTCCTTGTCACTATGTCTTCTAGTGCATTGATATACTCTTCTGTGGAGCGTGGCTCTATACACCTGCTTCTCAGGGCATGTTTCAATTCTCCTCCACATTTCATAAGTATTTTCATATGCACCATTTTTTTTGACATTTCTGGGTACAGTGCATTTAGTCTTTCAGCTTGTTTTAAGAACCAAGTCAAAGGTTTATCTTTGTCTGTGTCAAAGAAGGAGTTCTCAAATACATTTTCTATTTTGTACCTCCAGGAATCATTAGCCCACTTGGTGATTATTTCTTGTTTCCACCAAGACCAGGTATTTTTGCCATTTGTTTGTCTTATGCCATGATACCATCTTTTTGCAGATTTCTCAAATAGTGAGTGTAATCTTGCAGTGATCAATTCATCTGGTATGGAATAATATTCTTGTAACATGTCAATTGTCTTCATAAATGACATATGGTCATATTAACCTTCCCCTGTGAATGTTGGCAATTCTTTTAATTGAGGTGCTTCCTTAATTAAGACTTGGTTATTCTCTTGGTGACTTAAGTCTGTTATGAATGGATTTGTTAATTCCTCTTTTGGTTTAACAGGGATTCTTATGTGAGAAAATGAAGTTGATAACTTTGGCATATTTAAGTTAGCCTCATTAGTTTTATCCATTTTTTCAGGGATAAGCCTTATTTCACTTTGGATGTCATCTTTCAGATGCATTCTTGCTTCATCACTTTTTTCCACATGGTCTTAAAGTAATTTCTGGTGTGATTAAGTCTTTTCTTCAAATTTTTCTACAGAAATACTTAATTTGTTCAATTTTTCTGTACGATTGTCAATACTCATGTCACAATTAATTGTAAAAGTTTTATCTTTGATATCTTTTATGTATTTATACAATTCTTGTTGTCCTTGTATCAATCTTTGAGTGTTGTCAATTAAAACCTTGGGTTTATTATTTTCAACCATAAATTTAATGTTATCAATTTCCTTTTTTATTTTATACAACAATTTTTGTCAAAGATGATAAGCTATTATTTATTTATTGTAAAGATAATAGACTATTTTTAATGTATTTAAGAGGTAAAATACTGTCTTTAAGCTCTGTTAAAGTATTTACAACATCAGGAGATAAGGCTATTGCTTTGGGAAATGGGGTTGTCTCATTCTTTTCTTCTCCTTGTCTTTGAACTCCATCAAAGTTCTGGCCATGTTAAAGACATTGTCCATGGCATCTTTTTGGATTTTTGGAATCCTGTAGCTTGGGGAATATGGTTTCCTCCAATTCTTTTTCTTGTTCTTCTTCCGCTCTTGGGGAGGTTGGTTGGCTTGAGGCTTTCTGGTAGAAGCTACTGGGGCTTCTCCCTTGCTTGCCTCCTTCTTTTTGGAATGGTACTCCTTGATCCTTTTGATTTGACGCTTGGATGACAGTGGATTCCATCCATTAGAGTATACCACCATCTCCTCCTCTGTGAGGAACCTTTTGAGGATGTGCCAGGAGTTCATCACTCCTTGGTGTATTTGAGGCAACATTTCCCAGTCCTTGTCTTTGTACACTGTGTAGTAATGCTTTTACTGGCTCGTGTAAATGTCTATCTGAGCCCTCTGAATGTGATTTGTACCTGTTTGAGTTATCCATACTTAGTTATAACTCTGGTTCAGATATCATGGGCATTTCTGGGACTTGCCTTTGGGATAAGGCACTTCCTTGTGTGGATTCTGTTCCACTGGGGATATTGCCCTTTCTTTTCCCTTTTGAGGAATCAATTCTACCTCTGAGTCCAGCTTCATATGGTTTGATGGAGTATTGGGAGCCTCTTCTGGTAGTCATGATTTAAAAATAAATAAATAAGAGGATTTCAGGACAAGAATTCTTCTTATGGCAATGTATAAATGAGGTACTCACCTTCAGAGTCCTGAATAGTGGGTCCTGGAAAGTCTAAGCTCTTAGCTTTCTTTTTCTGAATGAAAATTGGTGTTGGAGAACTTGGACAAGTTTCTCACACCAATCTTTCAAAAGTGGCTTGTCTTCAAACACTAAAAAAGACAAATAAATATAAGTCTTTTATAAGAAGTGTTATTTTTGGTACGATATGGCAATTTTCCATGTAAAAATTGCTTTTATATCTTTGAAAAAATGGAATTAATAAAGAAATGAATAAAAATGAATAAAAATAAGTTTTCTTATTGCTTTTGTTTATTTTTTATTATTTTTTATTATTTTTTATTATTTTTTATTATTTTTTATTATTTTTTATTATTTTTTATTATTTTTTATTATTTTTTATTATTTTTTATTATTTTTTATTATTTTTTATTATTTTTTATTATTTTTTATTATTTTTTATTATTTTTTATTATTTTTTATTATTTTTTATTATTTTTTATTATTTTTTATTATTTTTTATTATTTTTTATTATTTTTTATTATTTTTTATTATTTTTTATTATTTTTTATTATTTTTTATTATTTTTTATTATTTTTTATTATTTTTTTATTATTTTTTATTATTTTTTATTATTTTTTATTATTTTTTATTATTTTTTATTATTTTTTATTATTTTCTATTATTTTTTATTATTTTTTATTATTTTTTATTATTTTTTATTATTTTTTATTATTTTTTATTATTTTTTATTATTTTTTATTATTTTTTATTATTTTTTATTATTTTTTATTATTTTTTATTATTTTTTATTATTTTTTATTATTTTTTATTATTTTTTATTATTTTTTATTATTTTTTATTATTTTTTATTATTTTTTATTATTTTTTATTATTTTTTATTATTTTTTATTATTTTTTATTATTTTTTATTATTTTTTATTATTTTTTATTATTTTTTATTATTTTTTATTATTTTTTATTATTTTTTATTATTTTTTATTATTTTTTATTATTTTTTATTATTTTTTATTATTTTTTATTATTTTTTATTATTTTTTATTATTTTTTATTATTTTTTATTATTTTTTATTATTTTTTATTATTTTTTATTATTTTTTATTATTTTTTATTATTTTTTATTATTTTTTATTATTTTTTATTATTTTTTATTATTTTTTATTATTTTTTATTATTTTTTATTATTTTTTATTATTTTTTATTATTTTTTATTATTTTTTATTATTTTTTATTATTTTTTATTATTTTTTATTATTTTTTATTATTTTTTATTATTTTTTATTATTTTTTATTATTTTTTATTATTTTTTATTATTTTTTATTATTTTTTATTATTTTTTATTATTTTTTATTATTTTTTATTATTTTTTATTATTTTTTATTATTTTTTATTATTTTTTATTATTTTTTATTATTTTTTATTATTTTTTATTATTTTTTATTATTTTTTATTATTTTTTATTATTTTTTATTATTTTTTATTATTTTTTATTATTTTTTATTATTTTTTATTATTTTTTATTATTTTTTATTATTTTTTATTATTTTTTATTATTTTTTATTATTTTTTATTATTTTTTATTATTTTTTATTATTTTTTATTATTTTTTATTATTTTTTATTATTTTTTATTATTTTTTATTATTTTTTATTATTTTTTATTATTTTTTATTATTTTTTATTATTTTTTATTATTTTTTATTATTTTTTATTATTTTTTATTATTTTTTATTATTTTTTATTATTTTTTATTATTTTTTATTATTTTTTATTATTTTTTATTATTTTTTATTATTTTTTATTAT
The DNA here is from genome assembly GCA_023105745.1 of Austropuccinia psidii. Classification (NCBI taxonomy): domain Eukaryota; kingdom Fungi; phylum Basidiomycota; class Pucciniomycetes; order Pucciniales; family Sphaerophragmiaceae; genus Austropuccinia; species Austropuccinia psidii. The sequence goes on along the minus strand of JALGQZ010000009.1, from coordinate 38,550,729 downwards.
TTTTTATTATTTTTTATTATTTTTTATTATTTTTTATTATTTTTTATTATTTTTTATTATTTTTTATTATTTTTTATTATTTTTTATTATTTTTTATTATTTTTTATTATTTTTTATTATTTTTTATTATTTTTTATTATTTTTTATTATTTTTTATTATTTTTTATTATTTTTTATTATTTTTTATTATTTTTTATTATTTTTTATTATTTTTTATTATTTTTTATTATTTTTTATTATTTTTTATTATTTTTTATTATTTTTTATTATTTTTTATTATTTTTTATTATTTTTTATTATTTTTTATTATTTTTTATTATTTTTTATTATTTTTTATTATTTTTTATTATTTTTTATTATTTTTTATTATTTTTTATTATTTTTTATTATTTTTTATTATTTTTTATTATTTTTTATGTTTTCATTTTTAAAGAATAAAATAAAAATGAATATGATCCTTTTATGAAATTAATTTATAATATCATTTTTTTTAATTTGTAAATATCTTTTTTAATCACTAGAGTCACTCAAAGAAAGTTCTTGCAAGTCTAAGGATGTAAAAAACCATGTTTAAGACAGTACAATTGCTTTCCAAATGCCTCAATAGCCTTTAAAATCAAGAAATATAGAATTATTATATAATTTTATCATCTTAACTATAATTTATTATTGGATAGCCCAATTAGAATCTTTTTAAAGGTCTTTTAGAGTAAATATCACAGCCAGGCCCCCAAATGTAAGGTTTGACTATGCAAAAATAAGGAAAAACTGCTAATATTTTACTTATTGTACTATGAATGTCCTTATGAAAAATAAATAAGATAAAAAACAATTATAATGATAAAGAATTATTATAATTATGGCATAAAACTAATTATATTATTAAATAAATATAATAATATAATAAATAAATATATTAATATAAGATAATTAATATATTTAAAAGCACTTTATTATTGTTACCAACAAATAATAAAGGCGTAAAAAATTGTTTTTTATCAATAAAAATGATCAATAATAATAATATTACTAATATCAAAGTTATAAATTAATATAAATACTATTTATATTAATTGAAGAATTATTGAAGTAATAATAGAGAGAAAATGATTTTAATAAGAGTAAATAACCTACTTTTAATTCTTAATATAATAATTTTGAATGATTTTAGGCCAAAAAATATAAATAAAACTTATTCAAATTATATTTACAATAAAAATTAAGAGAAATTACAATTTATCTTGATTTTACATGGATTTGAGTTTTTAAGAGAAATTTAAACAAAACAGTTAAATAATTGAATTAATCACGTCAGGAATGATGATTATAATAAGGATTATCTTTGGTCTTTAATAATATAAGAGCTTTATATATAAAGAATAAAGAAATTACCTCTTTGTTCTAATTATTTAGTGTTTTGTAAGCGTCTGAGGGGAAAATAGAGTAAAAAGAGCTCTATTTATAGTAAATACCTCCCTTCTAGAGTCCAGAGGGCTTCTAGTAGACGTGTACTGATGCGTTCTACTAGAATTGATCAATATTTCAAGGTTTAGTGATGATTACATCATGATCAAACCATCTTACCTCATTATTAGGCCATTATTTAGAGTTATCACTGTAAATCTACGTTTGATGACATCATAGGCTTGGCAGAAGCCTAAACTTTATAGATTTTATTATAATTAATCATAATCTAGTAGTATTAATCAGTTTTATCACTTATATGACTGTTAAACTTGAAATAAGATTACAGTGAGTGATCATAAATGATCAAATTTAAGCTTAAATGTTGATCATTAATACCTTTTAAGTTATAAAAACTAAAGCTATTCTGGGAGTGGATTCTGATAGCTTTTCATGCCCCTATGAAAATTTCAAGAGCATTTCATTACATCATCCAAACTCTATTTTTGATGATTTTTCTTGTCACTCATCTTCTCTGTCAAAATTTAATATTTTAAACTTCAAACCATGATTTCAAGGGGTTATACCTTGAATATTATAATAAAAATTACATCATTCTTCACGAATAAACTAGTGAAATCTAACCTCATACTCATTTCTAAGTTTGGACCACTTTTACAACAAAGTGGTCAACAGCTCCATTGATTTTATTTAATAATCCATTACAAGTTGCAACTTTTTTTATAGCTCGTGAAATAATGTTCATATTCTTCTTCTTACAGTAATTACATGGTGACTTTATTTTTGGTTTCTCTCTCTATCCTGTATATTTCATCAGATATTAGCTAAAAACCATGAATTTATGCATTGACCAAAAAAGTGCATATATTCAGCTTAATTCCTGAAGTATTGACTTTAGAGATTAGCTTTGTAATTCTTTTATGTGTGTATTTGTATGGTGAATCTAATGGTTCAGTTTCTTTCACATTTTGCTTCATTGGTTTCTGAGATAAATGAGGTTTTGTACCTTTTTTAAGGTATGATTACTTATACTTCAGTAATTATTGACTTTTCAGATATGCCATAAAAATGACATATGTGTATTTTACCATTAGGAATCTAATGGTTTAATTTATTTCAAATGTTTATTCATTAAATTCTGAGTTAATTTAGATTATGTACTCATTTATGGTATCTTACTAATTTTTGAGATAATTATGATAAGTATATTTATTATAGAAATTTTGCTGTGGCCTTTTTGGATATGTGGTCATATCTCAAAGGCTCAAAGATGGGGTACTAAGTAAATGCACACCCATCAATCTGAAAATTCCACTTAAGAAGTGCAATTATGGCCAACAAGAATTATGGGTACTAGGACATCAAGTCTCAGGCCTTAGTCTGGAAATAGACCAAAACAAAGCAGCAGCAGTAATGAAAAAACCAGTACCAAAGAAAATCAAAGATATGCAATCCTTCCTTGGGTTTGCTAGCTACTACAGAAACCACATCAAAAAATTTGCTCACATAACTAGTAGTCTATACAAGGTATGCTCAAAAGATGTAGTTTTTGAAATTACCAAGGAAAAAAGAGATTCATATGAGAGGATCAACAATGAACTCACTAATGAACCTGTCCTGCTACTCCCTGACTTTGAATTACCATTCAAGCTGTACATAGATTCAGCTTGTAGTCAAGGATTAGGATCAGCCCTAAACCAAAGACAAATTGTAGATGGTGAACCAAGGGAAGGGGTGATATGCTATATTTCCAGGCAGCTGAAATATTCAGAAGCTAGGTATGGAGCAACCCAGATGCAATGACTATGCCTAGTCTGGGCCCTGGAGAAACTCCATTATTATCTGGTTGGTGCAGTGTTTGAAGTCTATACAGTATTTACTTAATATAAAGACTACTGATAGACATATGTTGAGGTGGAAAAAAGCCATACAAGAGTATATAGGTAACATGACCATCATATAAAAAGAAGGCAAAAGTGACACTGTCAGCCTGAGACTCAAAACCAGAGAAAAAGCATGACAGCCAAATACCATAAATCAATGGTATAGCCAAGATACCACCAAAACATGGAGCTGAGCCAAATCAGCCCAAAAGGTATCAAAAGACAGAAGAAACTTTCCCCTTTCCAAATATACAAGTCCCATAATCATAGGAAAAAGAATAACAAAGCTATTCCTATTCAAAGTTGTTGCTGAGCATAAACCTTAGTTTTCACCTCTCATCTGAGACCCAGAGGAAGAGGCTTAACCCCATCAAATAGGTATTAGAAATTAAGCTCTAAGTCTGGGCTATGCAATGGCACTAGCCAAATTGAGCTAGCACCAGAATTACAGAAGTTATGACCAAAATAAGGTCAAATAAGTGTGAATAAACTATTAACCTCTCATCTAATTTCTCCAGTTTTAGTATGAGATATCTAAAGTGGGGTCTTTTTGGAAAGAGCGCAATAAGGGCTATCTGATGGTGCCATGCATTTCCTCATATCCCATCTAGAACAAAAGCTATGAGGCAAACAAGCTCCATACAGTTTTCAAGTAAAACATATATATGTACAAAAATCTTGTACATGGCATAACGTTGCCATACTTAATGATAACCATATCAAATGAAGTACCATTGTGCAGAACACGTCCAGTGCTACACAATGAACCAACCCTAAGCTTGATATCTCAAAAACTGACAAAGTCATGGCAGTTTTAAGCTGAAAATCCCACAGTTGGACCAATACAGTCTTACTGTGGGATATTCTCCCAGAAGTATGATTCTGAGGTGTCAAAAAGACAAAGTGTCTTGTTTATACTACAATATCTTGTAGTTGGGTCAATAATGAGGCCCTGCACAGGTTCTGAGCAGCACCCTACGCATCAGACACGTGGGATGAAATAAGGCAGTACCTTGAGGGGGAAATTATTGGTAAGTCTGTTTTGAATTTCAGAATTGTCCAATAACCGTGGGTGCTAAGGTGTATTATCTGCCACTCTAAATAATACTGAATAGTAATACTACAGAGAATAACAAAATAAAATAAAATTTGTGGCTTTAAGAGATAGAGAAGAGTTATCAGCAGTATCTAAATCAAACCTATCAATAACACTACAGTAAAAAATCTGATTTGACATTAAAATTTATAATCAAATAAAGACTAAGATTTTTTGTTTTCTTAATAAAGGTAATTATAATATTTTTGTTTCTGATTTTATGTTATTTTAATAAGACTAATAAGAATATTTTTTATCATTATTATATTTTTCTTGTATGTTGATTATAATGATTTTTATATTAATATTAATAATAAGACTACTGGATTTGATTTTTTAATATTTTTTTTTAATACTGAATTGAAATCACTACTAATTTTCTTTTAATAATCCTACACTTCTGAGAAAGGCTACTGAGCTTTTTCATTATGGTTATACTACTATTCTTTCATAATACTAAGCCACTGAGCAAGGCTACTGAGATTTTACTATGTTAATACTACTATTCTTCAACAATACTAAGCTACTGAGCAAGGCTACTGAGATTTTACTACTAAAACACTACTACTACTCTAGATATCCTGCTAGTTCAGGGATGGTTGTGATCCTGGATAGTGGGAACTTGTTCCATGATGATGAGAAAATGAGGGAGAGAGGACCTCTATTTATAGCTTTTGGGTGATCATAGAGCTTCTCAAAACAGGGTACGTAGAAAAAATTATAGTTGAGAGGTTTTAGCTGGTGAGATGTGTAGTTTTGGTGTAGCAATGTGTTTTATGAGAGAATTATGCTAGTGGTACTTTTCTTATGAAAATAATGTGATGTATTTGAGTTAATTTGGCTGGTGACACTTTCATTTTTGGTGACTTTGTTACATGTTTTCTGAGAGAATTATGCTGGTGGTGCTTTTTCTTATCAAAATCATGTAATGTATTTGAGATAGTTTGGCTGGTGAGTATTTGTTTTTGCCAAGAAAGTGGAGAACATACAGCTCCTGAGAATTGAATTTTCTAGTCATAGGATATATATGAGAAAATTATGCTGGTTTTTCTGTTTCTTATCAAAATCATGTTATGTATTTGAGATAATTTGGCTGGTGAGATTGTGTTTTTGCCAAGAAAGTGGAGAAAATACAGCTCCTGAAAATTGAACTTTCTTTGTAAGGATGAGTCTATGATAAAGGTGTATATAAGTATTTACAAGCTTCAACTATGACTGTGACACGGTAAAAATAGTTTTTAAAAGATGATAAAGTTGATAATAAATGATTAAATTAAGATATTAAGGGCTTTACTAGAGAGATATAGTGGTGGTGAGCGCTGTTGAAAGCCCTGGGTGCAGCTTTTACCTGTTGGGTTACAATACTTAAATTTAAAGTATACCTGTTTTGGACAGTTGTACTACGTAGGATTTCAAGAGCAGGATGAGGAGAAAATTCTGGCTGTGAAAAGCCTCCTTTTTATCCTGAAATAGGGTGGAAAGGGTGCTAGACCTTTCCACATAGAGGAAGTGAAGATTCTTTCACTTTCTAGTACTGGCTTGTGGTTTGCAAACACCCTGTATAGCCTGTATTGGGCTCAGATGTGGTTTTGAAACCACATCTGGGTGGTTTTCACCAATACAGGGTGAAAATTTTCATCTGGGGACCTCACAGCCTGATTCTGACGTGTATGACGCGTAGAATGCTGTACAGAAACTGTATGGGACCCCAGTATTGACTGACATATGAGGTATTGAAGTAAAAACATGCTTCTTCGTCTATTTGACACTTCATATTCATGATTATGGGATATTATCCCATGGTAAGGCTGCATATGACAGCAGGTGGGATTTTAACCTTAAAACAGCCATACCTTTGTCAATTCTTGGGATATCAATCTAAACATTGGTTCAGTGTGTAGTCCTGTATGTGCACTACACAATGGTACTTCATTTGATATGGGTATCATTAAATATGGCAAAGTTATCCCATGTACAAGATTTTTGTACATTTGTGTGTTTTAGGCAAAAAGCTGTATTGAGCTTGTTTGCCCCATAACTTCTGCAGTAGCTGAGATATGAGGAAGTGGGTGACACCATCAGATAGCCCTGATTGTGCTATTTCCAAAACGACCCCACTTCAGGTATCCCACACTAAAACTGTAGAAGTTAGATGAGAGGTGAATGTTTTGTTCACCCTTATTTGGCCTGAAATTGACCATAACTCCAGTAATATTGGTGCTAGCTCAGTTTGGCTGGTACCATTGGATAGCGCTGGCTTAGAGATTCATTTTGAGTACCCATTTGATATGGTTAAGCCTCTCCTTCTAGATTTTAGATGAGAGGTGAAAATTAAGGTTTATGCTCAGCAATAACTTTGAGCAGGAATAAATTTGTTATTTCTAGTCCTATGGTGATGGGACTTATATTTTCAGGAAGAGGTGAGTTTCCTCTTTCGTTTGATACCTTTTGAGCTGATTTGGCTCAGATCCATGTTTTGGTGGTATCCTGGCTATACCATTGGTTTATGGTATTTTGGCTGTCATGCTTGTGCTCTGGTTTGAGTCACAGGCTGACATACCCTCCCTCTAAAAAAGGCTCATCATTGATGAGACTGTTCAGTCCTCCTAGAGGCTCTGAATCTCCTTAAATGAAGGTTGCCATCTGGTATGGCATCCTCTGCCAACCATTTGTCTTTATCTGCTGTCTGGTTCTTGAATCTGACTAGGTATTGTCTTTGATCCTTCCCATTGAGTCTGATCTTCTTGGCCCTGATGATCTTACTCACAGGTCCAGGGGAGTCCTCCACTTCCACTATCTCTTGTGGTGTGGGGTTCTTTCTCCTGGAGGGGAATTTATCCTCCTCTGTCTGGAAGTATGGCCTGACCAAACTCACTGGAAAGATTGGATGTTTCCTTGAAAACTCCTCAGTGAGTTTGACGTCCACTGCATTTTTCCCTATCAACCTAATGATAGTAAAAGGTCCTACAAATGAGTCCCTCATCTTTTTAGGTCCTTTGAGATTGTTGAAGTTCAGTGTAGACACTAACACCTGGTCCCCTTCCTTGAAGTCAGGTTCCATATGTGATTTGTCCCACCTCTGCTTATTGTATTCTTTTGCCTCAGCTATGCATTTGGCAGCTGTGTCACAGGCCCTCTTTCACATATCATGGAAGTCTTTGGCTGTGGGGTGGATAGTCAGGAGATTTTTCTTCAAGTGATCCACAGGGAACAGGGGGTTCCACCCTTTCTCCACCAGTGCAGGTGTTTTACCTGTGGTGAAGTGCTGGCTTGTATTATAAGCCAGTTGGACTGCTGGTAAGAGGGTAACCCAATCATGGGTGTATCCCTCATGGTCTTTGTATTCCATGCCATAGGCACAGAATCTTCTGAGGATGTCCTCCATTGTTTGGATAATCCTTTCAGCTAGGCCATCTGTTTGTGGATGGTAAGCTGTGGAAAAAGCAAGTTTGGTACCAAGCCTGTCATATAAATTAGTCCAAAATTCAGATGTGAATTTTGGGTCCCTATCACTAATGATAATCTTAGGGACTCCACAGGTAGATATGATGTTATTCCAAAACAACAGAGCAGTATCCATGGCTGTGTCTTCTTTATGGCATGGTAGACACCTCATGCTCTTGCTGAACCTATCAACTATGATCAAACAGGCATTGTAGTTCTCTTTGCCTCCTGGGACAAGTCCTGTAGCCCAGTCCATGTTGATGGTTTCCCATGGGTGCTTGGGTTCTTCTATGTGTTGAAGTAACCCATACTTCTTCCCATGTTTCCTATTTGCCTTTTGGCATCTTTCACAAGTGTTGATGTATTCACTCAACTCTTGTTCCCACTTGGGCCACCAATCTGTGCTTGCTACCCTCTCTTTGGTCCTGTCTTCACTCATGTGTCCCATATAGGGGCAGTCATGGCATTCTTGTAGGATAAATGAGATGTGGTCTCTGTCTACCACTGTGAGTGCACTTGTGTGCTTTTCTCTGTGGTAGCGCAGGCCATCTATAAGAAAAAACTTATTGTCCTTATAGGCCCTCAACCAGGGTTCTTCCAGCTGGGGTTCCAGTTCTGGACTCCTGTACTTTTGTTGAAGGAGTTGGAGTAGTATGCCACACTGTTTGTGTTTGGCATAAGACTTCTGTACTGCACTGAAGAATTCATTGTGCAGTTCTGAGGAGCTTATTCCCAGTATGGGAGTTTCGGTCCCTTCTGAGTCAGTGTTTCCACTGTCAAGGGTACCACTTTCCGGTGCCCATTCAGATAATCTGAAGTTTTTCCTCCTATCTATTTCCATGAAATGGATAGGGATTTTTGCTGAAACTTCTGGGTCATAAGATGGATTGCTTTTGACATTGTCCAGTGGCCATCTGCTGAGGCCATCTGCATTGGTATGGCTTTTACCTTCCTTGTATATGATGGTCATGTTCCGTCTATATTCCTGGATGGCTATTTGCCATCTCAGCATATGTCTATTTGTAGTCTTCATGTTTAGTAAAGACTTCAAAGCTGTGCAGTCTGTGTAGACTTCAAAGACTGCACCCTCCAAATAATAATGGAGTTTTTCTAGAGCCCAGACTAGACATAGACATTCAGTCTGGGTGGCCCCATACCTGGCTTCTGAATCTTTCAGCTGCCTTGAGATGTAGCAAATTACTCCTTCTCTTGGTTCACCATCCACAATTTGTCTTTGGTGAAGGGCTGCTCCTAGGCCTTGACTGCATGCTGCATCTATATATAACTTGAATGGTAGTTCAAAGTCAGGTAAGATGAGCACAGGTGCGTTAGTGAGTTCATATTTCATCCTCTCATATGCATCCCTCCTTTCCTTGGTTATTTGAAAAACTACATCTTTTGAACATAACTTGTATAAACTACTAGTTATGTGTGCAAAATGTTTGATATGGTTTCTATAGTAGCTAGCAAACCCAAGGAAAGATTGCATCTCTTTGATGTTCTTTGGTACTGGTTTTTGCAGTACTGCTGCTACTTTGTTCTGGTCAATTGCCAGACTAAGACCTGAGACTTTATGTCCTAGAGCTAGTAACTCTTGTTGGCCAAAATTGCACTTTTTAAGCGAAATTTTCAGATTTATGGGTGTGCATTTACTTAGCACTCTGTCTATGTATTCCACATGGTCTTCCCATGTCTCTGAGTATATAATGATATCAGAAATATATACTACCATCCAGCCTTCCAATATTTCATCTTGAAATATTGTGTCCATCATCCTTTGGAAGTGGGCTGGTGCATTTTTGATGCCAAATGGCATTCTGGTGTACTCATATATGCCAATATGGCATATTATCCTGAGTAATTTCATGGAGTTTGGTTTACCTCCATTTTGGTAGAACCCTTTCATACAATCCATTTTGGTTATGTATTTGGCTTTAGCCAGTTTATCTAAGGCATGAGGTACCCTAGGTATGGGGTACCTGTCTGCTTTTGTGTAGTTATTCAGAGCTCTGAAGTCTCCACACAGTCTAGACTTGCCATCATTCCAGGTGATTAGGACAGGGGTGGTGATTTCCACTATTTCATTATGTCCAATCTTCCTGATGACATCCATATCCAGGAGTTCATTGATATGTTTCTCAATTTCTTTCCTGGTTTCCAGGCTTGCTGGATAAGGAGGTCTCCTCAGCATGGGTGGGTAAGGCCTTTCCACATCCAGATATAGTTCTATATCATGGCCTTTGATCTTGCCTAATGGTTCTTCACCAATGGAAAATAATGGTCTGTTCTTCCTCAGCATCTTCAGTAAACTTAGTTTTTGTTTACTGGTGAGGGTAGTGCTAAACTGTCCCTCTCTGAATTCTTTCAGAAGTTCTTCTAGTGGGTCTTGAGAAGATATCTGGTATATGTCAAGTGAAAATTTCTTTTCCTTGTTAGTACCAATAGTGATGTGCCTATTTTTACTGCTGTAAATGTCTATGCCATACATCCTCTGGTAATCTGTTCCCAGTAAAAACCCTTGGATATGGGCATCATTAAGCACTACAAACTCTGGGTTGAGTCTGATATTACCCTTCCTGTGGGGTATAATTATCTCTTTGATAATTTTCCCAATGGAGGTCATCTTCCCTGATGCACTTTTAAAGTTCTTTGCCTTAGTGGGCAAGAGCTGTTTTTCCCAGTTTGGGAAGTGGGTATCCAGATAGTTTCTGGACACTATGGAGCAGTGTGCTCCACTATCAATGATCAGTGGATGCTGAGCATTGTCAATACAAACAGTCATTTTTGTGGCTGTCCTATGTATATATGCCATTCCTTTGGTTGGTGTAACCAGGAATGTTTGTGCATCTTGTGTGTGTTTGCACAAGTTCTTGTCAGCAGTGTCCTGTGGCATGCCTGCTTTCAACTGTATGTCCTGGATTTCCAGTGGGGTTTCCTCTTGATATTCCACTAGAAATTCCTCTCTTGGGTCTTGATCATCCTCAGATGGTTCTCTGATGGCATCACCCATGGAGTCTGAATCAGAATCCTCTGTTGGAGGTTCTTCCTCAGGGACTTTCTCTATGGCATAGACTTTTTTCTTTGCCTTTGGACAGTTGTTGGCATAGTGGTCTGTTGAACCACAATTGTGACAAGAATTCCTCTTCTTTGCCACTTCTGCCACCCTCTCTTTGGGTTTGTCCTTAAACTCTACCCTGAAAGGTTGTTTCTCTTTGAAACTACTGCTCTTATATGGGGTGAATTTCCCTATATTAGTCATTTACCTTATGTCTTGTAAGGTGTTGGCAATGTCATCTAGAGTGCAATTCTGGTTGCATCTGCATTTTACTGCATGCTCTAGCTCTCCTGGCAATTGTGTCAGGAGTTTGTGATTCCTCATTTGGATGTTCATCTGAGGATCAATGGCTTTAAGTCTTTTAGACTGTCTAAGACACCACTCATATGGATCTTTGTCCACAGAGTATTTGTCGTTTTCAAATGACATGGTCTTTTGCCATATCCAAGTACCATTACTGTACTTTTGGATGATTTGACTCTTCCACCATGGCCAGTTTCTTCTGCCATGGATTTCTTTCATTTCTGTGTACCATATACTAGCGTGAACTTTAAATGCAGTATTCAATCTAGCAGTGATCCAGTAGTCTGGTATGCTTGGTACATCAATGAAGAGTCTATCAATATAATCTATGAGTTCCATATGATCATATTCTCCTGATACAGAGAATTTGGGCCAGTTTGAGGCCTCAGGAAGCTGTTTCAAGGCTTCCTTCTCTAAATAAGACATGCCATCTCCATCTTGGTATTGTGATGGAGATCTTGCCTTATTCATCAACATGGCATCTGGTTGATATGGATTATCCATAACTTGGCCTTGTGGTTGGGGCTTCAAGCTATGGTAGGCATTAAACAACTTGTTAATGTCTTGATCCAGACACTCCCTGTCCCTTGTGCTGTGGTGTTGTTCTTCAAAGACTATATTCAGTATTTTGTTGGTTTCTTCAGAGGCTTTTCTCAGTTGAGCATACCCTTCTTGAAGATTTTTAACTATCTGTTCCAAGGAGGCTTGAGTTTGTCTCATCCTCTCTTGGCTAGCTTTAATTTCTGCAAGCTGCTTTGCAGATTGTTCAGCATATTGGGACATTCGTAACCACAGTGTATCACTGTTGATGTTACTCTCAGATGTGACAATGTTATTTTCAGTCTGAGTGGGGGTAATGTTTCTATTACTAGGACTACTGATTCTAGAGTGGTTTACAACTACTTCTGGTTCTTGTGTACTTCTTTTACCAAATCTAACAGCTTCTGGATCATGGGGTCTAACTCTTTCCTCCTCTGGTTGAGGAGGCTTTGTTATTGCCCTTGTTTCCTTGTCTTCTCCTGGAAACTTTCTGGAATTGTGAAGAATGGTGACTCTTGGCCACTGATCTGCTGGTTTCTGAATGGTGTGAAGCCACTGGAGAGCTGATTTGGCCTGCTCCTTGTGAACCTGAAGGAATCTGAGTAGGCCCTGTCTGGGTTAATTGTTCTTCTATTTCTTGGATAGTGGCTTTTTTCTCCCTTATCCTCTGTGCCCTTGCATCCAGGAGTCTGTGCTGCCTGGTAGGATTCAACCCTTTGGTGATTACCATAAGGTCTTTGAAGTCTATCTCTTTGAGACAGATCTTCTGGCAACTTGATCCAAGTTCTGCCCAGTAAGTTGCTAGGTTGAACCTCTTGTTGTCCATGCTCCATTGAAATACGTCTTTGAGGAGTTGGTGGATCTGAAGAACTTGATCCATATCCTTCCAGTCCTCTGGTTTGAGGTTTCTGTTGAATTGGAGTGTGAATGGCAATGTTGATATTATCTCCCTCATTGTTTTGCCATCCACCACTGTGTCCAAGGTGTCCTCTTCCTGGTCTTCTGGTTCTGGACAATCCTTCTCTGTCCTCTGGCTGGTTCCTTTGGAAGCCAGGATCTCTGAGGTATGCAGGGGACATATCAGTGCTTGCAAGCAGTCAAAAACTTTATGTTCTTAGGGTATTTACCTTTTACTGTGCCTTGTACAAATTTATTGTCTGCTGACTTGGGCAGTTTGCCTTTGGAGGTTACAACTGGGTTAATAATTGTAATCTTTCCTGTACAAGTGGTTAAGGTTGGTTTACCTTGTATTGAAGCAGAGTTTTGTGGTTTTCTACTCCTCTGAGTGGCTATTGGTGTCCACTTCTTGGCTGTAATTTGGCCTTCACTAAGCCTCTTCCCTTTGCCCTTGCTGCCCTCTGGTTCTGAGGGTGTCACTGGTATTTTGGCCTGTGACTGGGTCTCAAGTGGTATGAAGTTTTCTTCCACTGAATCAAACAGGAAAAAGAGGGCTTATGTCAGTTAAGACTTCTTAAAAGGCTGGTTTTGCACGTATAAGAATGGCCTCTGGGCTTGTATATTATTACAATATGCCCTTGTATTATGACAATGTAATTGAATTAACAATTCCACATCAAAAAATACAGCTTACTGATATGTGGTATACTGTTTGTATACCAATATCTCACAGAATACTTGTAATTAGCAAGTATAATCTGTCAACAGATGGTGTATTACAGGTTAATTGAGTTAACAATGTGCCCAAACACGCCTCAACTGTTGGTTTATCAGTATGAGCTGTCTTAATTCACTTAAGAATTAAGGCTGTATTAGTCGCTTGAAGTGTTTTTATATACAAAACACGCCAAAATACTAGTCTTGTGGTTATTAGCCACGTGACAGATACTCTATAATATATGAGTATTTATTTAAAAATTAAAAAATATATATATAAAATATATATTTATAGAGAAAATGATGCCTAAAAAAGGTAAAACAGGTGTCAATAAATGATAAAAAAGAGAAAAACTTACTTGTAAGGTCCAAAAATAAGTAAAAAACACAGCCAGGCCCCCAAAATGTCAGGATGAGTCTATGATAAAGGTGTATATAAGTATTTACAAGCTTCAACTATGACTGTGACATGGTAAAAATAGTTTTTAAAAGATGATAAAGTTGATAATAAAGGATTAAATTTAGATATTAAGGGCTTTACTAAGAGATATAGTGGTGGTGAGCGCTGTTGAAAGCCCTGGGTGCAGCTTTTACCTGTTGGGTTACAATAATAAAGGCTACAATACTTAAATTTAAAGTATACCTGATTAATTTCCAAGAGTATAACTGTTTTGGACAGTTGTACTATGTAGGAATTCAAGAGCAGGATGAGGAGACAATTCTGGCTGTGAAAAGCCTCTTTTTTATCCTGAAATGGGGTGGAAAGGGTGCTAGACCTTTCCACATAGAGGAAGTGAAGATTTTTTCACTTTCTAGTACTGGCTTGTGGTTTGCAAACAGCCTGCATAGCCTGTATTGGCCTCAGATGTGGTTTTGAAACCACATCTGGTTTTCACCAATACAGGGTGAAAATTTTCATCTGGGGACCTCACAGCCTGATTCTGACGTGTATGACGCGTAGAATGCTGTACAGAAACTGTATGGGACCCCAGTATTGACTAACATATGAGGTATTGAAGTAAAAACATGCTTCTTCGTCTATTTGACACCTCATATTAATGATTATGGGATATTATCCCATGGTAAGGCTGTATATGACAGCAGGTGGGATTTTAACCTTAAAACAGCCATACCTTTGTCAATTATTGAGATATCAACCTCAAAATTGGTTCATTGTGTAGCCCTGTATGTGCTCTACACAATGGTACCTCATTTGATATGGGTATCATTAAATATGGAGAAGTTATCCCATGTACAAGAGTTTTGTACATTTGCGTGTTTTAGGCAAAAAGCTGTATTGAGCTTGTTTGCCCCATAACTTCTGCAGTAGTTGAGATATGAGGAAGTGGATGACACCATCAGATAGCCCTGATTGTGCTCTTTCCAAAAAGACCCCACTTCAGGTATCCCACACTAAAACTGTAGAAGTTAGATGAGAGGTGAATGTTTTGTTCACCCTTATTTGGCCTGAAATTGACCATAACTCCAGTAATATTGGTGCTAGCTAATTTTGGCTGGTACCATTGGATAGCCCTGGCTTAGCGCTTCATTTGGAGTACCCATTTGATGGGGTTAAGCCTCTCCTTCTAGATTTTAGATGAGAGGTGAAAATTAAGGTTTATGCTCAGCAATAACTTTGAGCAGGAATAACTTTGTTATTTCTAGTCCTATGGTGATGGGACTTATATTTTAAGGAAGAGGTGAGTTTCCTCTTTCTTTTGATACCTTTTGAGCTGATTTGGCTCAGCTCCATGTTCTGGTGGTATCTTGGCTATACCATTGGTTTATGCTATTTTGGCTGTCATACTTGTGCTCTGGTTTTGAGTCACAGGCTGACATTCTTCTAGTCATATGATATATATAATAAAATTATGCTGGTGTTTCTGTTTTTTATCAAAATCATGTGATGCATTTGAGATAGTTTGGCTGGTGAGAGTTTATTTTTGCCAGAGTCATGTGAGGTCATTGAGATAATATGGCTGGTGATATTTTCTTGAAGGTGTGGAAAGTATTTTTGTTTCTATTGGCTATTTATGTTCTCAGATAATTATAATGGTGGTTTTATTTGAGTATTGTATCATTTCATATAGAGATTGCATCATTTCTATCAAGTTTCATGCATGTAAGTATTACTAAGAAAACATTTGTTCTTGGAAAATATATTGTAATTTTATGCATAGCCTTGAGGTATTTCTTCCTTCAATTTAATCAAGGTGGGGTAAATACAGCTCTGACGCTGTGGTCTGTCTTCATATACCATTATTTATATTAACTCATTTTAAATGAATAATTTGTTATTGATTATGCAATAAGGGAGATAAATCCTTTGATACTATACTGTTTTGCTAATATCTTGAGGCTGTGTATTTTATATTTCTGTTTGAAACCTGTAGTTGTAATGTGTAAATATGTTTTTTGTAATTTGTTTTATTATCATTTTTTTTGTTTTAATGGTAAGTTTGAAACTGATACTAATGGCATTGAATACCACATCCCCCTCTCCATTTAATGCTGCCCCCACCATTACAGTTGAAAAACTTGCCAATATCAATCATATTCATTTTTTTCAGTTTATTCTCCCTCCAATATTGACTCTTCATCTTCAATTTTTTCACTGCTTTCATTTTCTGACTCTGAACTTGCTTGAACTTTCTTTCCTCTGGGACAAAACCTCTTGTTGTGACTTGCTGCAAATTTTCTTGTAAGCTTAGTGCCATCCAGTTCTTCAAGCTCATAAGGTCCATTATGAATTTGATTGATAACTCTATAAGGCCCATTCCAATGGTTCTTGAAGAGTAAACCCCACTGTGACTCAAGTGGTTTATTATCAACTAATACCAAATCCCCCAGTTCAAGTGGATCCCTCAGTCTATGTGCAATCTTTTTGTCCAAATATTGAACTGATTTTTGTGTTGAATCCCTTAATTTCTCTGCTGCTGCTAATCTTGTTTCCTCTTTTGCTGAAATCTGTATGGTTCTTGCTTCCAAAAGTTCTTTTGTTGTTGATAGTTTATTTCATTCAATGGCTAGATATGTATTTGTTTCAATATCAATTGGCAAAACCGCTTTCTGAAAAAATTGAAGCTCAAATTGTGAGCTACCTGTTGTTCTTTTTGTTTATATTCTATCTGCCAAAGTAACAATTGGTAAATATCCTTTCCATTTGGATCCATGTTCACCACACATTTTTACAAGGGCATTTTTCAATTGCTTATGTCCTCTTTAAACCATTCCTTGTGATTCTGGGTAGTAAGGTGTAGCTATTCTGATTATTAATCCTTATCTTTTGACTGCTTCTTGCAGTTCTTTTCCAAATTCTTCTCCTCTGTCAACTGTCACTTTGTTTGGAGCTCCATACCTACAAATCCATTCTGAGACTGATTTTGCAGTTAGCCTTGTTAATGCCACAGTTTCTGGCCATCCTGAAAAGTCATCTCTTGCTACAAATAAATATTTCCAACTTACTTCCTTAATGTGAACCGCATCCATGCTGACTCTTTCAAATAAATTAGATGTTACAGATATCTTTGCTTCTTCTTTTTGTTTCAAATGACTCCTTTTTTGACATTCTTGACATGATTTGACCCATCTCTTGACTATCTTTTTCATTCCTTCCCACCAATATCTTTTCTTCATTCTCCTGTATGTTTTGTTTTCCACTCTATCCCCCAACTCTTCATGCATTTTATTTAGTATCTGTTTCTGAGCTTTTTTATTGTATACAACTATTTGTGGATGTTCTCTATTTCTTCCTTTCAGCTTCCCTCCTTTTAAATAGAAATTCACTGATCTTATTTTAATTTTGTTAAGGTATTCTTCTCCAATATTTTGCGGCTTTTACAAAGTATTCAAATATTCCTGCATATGTTTTCCAAATCCTTCCTGTTTTATTGGAATTTCAATATTGCTTTTATTCCTTGATAATTTTCCCACTTTGCTTGTATTTACTTCTTCTAGGCCAATTCCTGCATGAGGTTTTATCAAATCTTAATCTTCATCAAAATCATCCCTTTCACTTCCTTCTTTGTCTTCTCCCTTTGGTCTTCTTGATAACCCATCTGGCATAGTAAATGTTTTCCCTGGTTTGTGTACAAGATCAAATGAGAAAAGCTGAATAAATGCCACCCATATTGTCATTGGTGCATTTGGTAAGAAAGGTGTGTTGATAATTTCTATTAAAGCTTTAGCATCTACTTGAAGCTCAAAGTTTTGCCCCATAATATTGTTTAACGTTTTTTGAGTATTCTTGCTACACCAAACAGTTCTAATTTTGCCTGGATAATGTTACTGATTCATATATTACTTGTCTATCCTTTCTGTTCTCATTGTCAGGCTGAGTCTATGATAAGAGTAATAAAGTGTATTTACAACTTTTAGCTATGACTGTGACACGGTATATAAAGGTTAAAAAGGTTTTATAAGAGTTGAAGATGGTTTTAATTTAATAATAAAAGGGCTTTACTATAGTGGATATAGTGGTGGTGAGCGCTGTTGAAAGCCCTGGGTGCAGCTTTACCTGTTGGGTTACAATAATAAAGACTACAATTATTAAGATTATAATAATACCTGATTATTACCCAAGAGTAAAACTGTTTTTGACAGTTTACTACGTAGGGTATTCAAGAGCAGGATGAGGAAAGGTCTTTGGCTGTGAAAAGCCCTCCTTTTATCCTGAAATTGGGGTGAAAAGGTGATTAAACCTTTTCACGTGGAGGGAGTGAAGATTTTTCACTCCTCATGACAGGCTTGTGGTTTGCAAACAACCTGTATACCCTGTATTGGGCTCAGATGTGGTTTTGAAACCACATCTGGGCAGTTTTCACCAATACAGGGTGAAAATTTTCATCTGGGGACCTCACAGCCTGATTCTGACGTGTATGACGCGTAGAATGCTGTACAGAAACTGTATGGGACCCCAGTATTGACTGACATATGAGGTATTGAAGTAAAAACATGCTTCTTCGTCTGTTGACACCTCATATTCATGATTATGGGGTGTTATCCCATGGTAAGGCTGTATATGACAGCTGGTGGGATTTTGACCTTAAAATGGTCATAACTCTGTCAGTTTTTGAGATATCAAGCTCAAAGTTGGTTCATTGAATAGCTCTATATGAGCTCTACACAATGGTACCCAACTTGACATGGTTATCATTAAATATGACAAAGTTATCCCATGTACAAGTATCTTTGTACATTGGCGTGGTTTGGGCAAAAAGCTGTATTAAGCTTGTTTGGCCAATAACTTCTGTTGTAGTTGAGTTATGGGGAAATGGAAGGCACCATCAGATAGCCCTGATTGTGCTCTTTCCAAAAAGACCCCACTTTAAGTATCTCACACTAAAACTGTAAAAGTTAGATGAGAGGTGAATGTTTTGTTCACCCTTATTTGGTCTGAATTTGACCATAACTCAAGTAATACTGGTGCTAGCTCAGTTTGGCTGGTACCATTGGATAGCCCTGGCTTAGAGCTTCATTTTGAATACCCATTTGATGGGGTTAAGCCTCTCCTTCTAGATTTTAGATGAGAGGTGAAAATTAAGGTTTATGCTCAGCAATGTCTTTGAGCAGGAATAACTTTGTTATTTCTTGTCCTATGGTGATGGGACTTGTATTTTCAGAAAGAGGTGAGTTTCCTCTTTCTTTTGATACCTTTTGAGCTAATTGGGCTCAGCTCCATGTTTTGGTGGTATTTTGGCTATACCATTGGTTTATGGTATTTTGGCTGTCATGCTTGTGCTCTGGTTTTGAGTCACAGGTTGACATACCCTCCCTCTAAAAAAGGCTCATCATTGATGAGACTGTTCAGTCCTCCTAGAGGCTCTGAATCTCCTTAAATGAAGGTTCCCATCTGGTATGGCATCCTCTGCCAACCATTTGTCTTTATCAGCTGTCTGGTTTTTGAATCTGACTAGGTATTGTCTTTGATCCTTCCCATTAAGTCTGATTTTTCTGGCCCTGATGATTTTACTCACAGGTCCAGGAGAGTCTTCTACTTCCACTATTTCTGGTGGAGTGATGTTCTTCTTCCTGGAGGGGAATTTTCCCTCCTCTGTTTGGAAGTATGGCTTGACCAGGCTCACTGGAAAGACTGGGTGTTTCCTAGAAAACTCCTCAGTGAGCTTGACCTCTACTGCATTTTTCCCTATCAACTTAATGATAGTGAAGGGCCCTACAAATGAGTCTCTCATTTTCTTAGGTCCTTTGAGATTGTTGAAGTTCAGTGTAGACACTAACACCTGGTCCCCTTCCTTAAAGTCAGGTTCCATATGTGATTTGTCCCACCTCTGCTTGTTATACTCTTTGGCCTCAGCTATGCATTTGGCTGCAGTATCACAGGCTTTCTTCCACATATCATGGAAGTCTTTGGCTGTGGGGTGGATGGTCAGAAGATTTCTCTTCAAGTGATCCACAGGTAACAGGGGATTCCACCCCTTCTCTACCAGTGCAGGTGTTTTTCCTGTGGTAGAGTGCTGGCTTGTGTTATAAGCCAGCTGGACTGCTGGTAAGAGGGTAACCCAATCATGGGTGTATCCTTCATGGTCCTTGTATTCCATGCCATAGGCACAGAACCTCCTGAGAATGTCCTCCATTGTTTGGATCATCCTCTCAGCTAGGCCATCTGTTTGGGGATGGTAAGCTGTGGAAAAAGCAAGCTTGGTGCCAAGCATGTCATATAAGTTGGTCCAAAATTCAGATGTGAATTTTGGGTCCCTGTCACTAATTATGATCTTGGGGACTCCACAGGTGGATATGATGTTATTCCAAAATAACAGAGCAGTGTCCATGGCTGTGTCCTCTTTATGGCATAGTAGACATCTCATGCTTTTGCTGAACCTATCAACTATGATTAAGCAGGCATTGTAGTTTTCTTTGCCTCCTGGGACAAGTCCTGTGACCCAGTCCATGTTAATGGTTTCCCATGGGTGCTTGGGTTCTTCTATATGTTGAAGTAACCCATATTTCTTCCCATGTTTTCTATTTGCCTTTTGGCATCTCTCACAAGTGTTGATGTATTCACTCAACTCTTGTTCCCACTTGGGCCACCAAGCTGTGCTTGCTACCCTCTCTTTGGTCCTGTCTTCACTCATGTGTCCCATATAGGGGCAGTCATGGCATTCCTGCAGGATTAGAGAGATGTGGTCTCTGTTTATCACTGTGAGTGCACTGGTGTGCTTTTCTCTGTGATAAATCAGGCCATCTATAAGGAAGAATTTATTGTCCTTATAGGCCCTCAACCAGGGTTCCTCCAGCTGGGTTTCCAGTTCTGGGCTCCTGTATTTTTGTTGAAGGAGTTGGAGTAATATGCTACACTGTTTGTGCCTAGCATAAGATTTCAGGACTGCATTGAAAAATTCATTGTGCAGTTCTGAGGAACTTATTCCCAGTATGGGAGTTTCTGTCCCTTCTGAATCAGTGTTTCCACTGTCAAGGGTACCACTCTCTGGTGCCCATTCAGAGAACCTGAAGTTCTTTTTCCTATTGATCTCCATAAAATGGATAGGAATTTTTGCAGCAACTTCAGGGTCATAAGCTGGATTGCTTTTGACATTGTCCAGTGGCCATCTGCTAAGGCCATCTGCATTGGTATGGCTTTTACCTTCCTTGTATATGATGGTCATGTTCCCTCTATACTCCTGGATGGCTATTTGCCATCTCAGCATATGTCTATTAGTAGTCTTCATGTTTAGTAAAGACTTCAAGGCTGTGCAGTCTGTGTAGACTTCAAAGACTGCACCCTCCAAATAGTAATGGAGTTTTTCTAGAGCCCAGACTAGACATAGACATTCTGTCTGGGTGGCCCCATACCTGGCTTCTGAATCTTTCAGCTGCCTGGAGATGTAACATATTACACCTTCTCTTGGTTCACCATCTACAATTTGTCTTTGGTGAAGGGCTGCTCCTAAGCCTTGGCTGCATGCTGCATCTATGTATAACTTGAATGGTAGTTCAAAGTCAGGCAAGATGAGCACAGGTGCATTTGTGAGTTCATATTTGATCCTCTCATATGCATCCCTCCTTTCCTTGGTTATTTCAAAAACTACATCCTTTGAGCATAACTTGTATAAGCTACTAGTTATGTGGGCAAAGTTTTTGATGTGGTTTCTATAGTAGCTAGCAAACCCAAGGAAAGATTGCATTTCTTTAATGCTCTTTGGTACTGGCTTTTGCAGTACTGCTGCTACTTTGTTCTGGTCAATTGCCAGACTAAGGCCTGAGACTTTGTGTCCTAGAGCTAGTAGCTCTTGTTGGCCAAAATTACACTTTTTAAGTGAAATTTTTAGATTGATGGGTGTACATTTACTTAGCACTCTGTCTATGTATTGTACATGATCCTCCCATGTCTCTGAATATATAATGATATCATCAATATATACTACCATCCAGCCTTCCATTATTTCTTCCTGAAATATGGTGTCCATCATCCTTTGGAAGTGGGCTGGTGCATTTTTGATGCCAAATGGCATCCTGGTGTACTCATATATGCCCATATGGCATATTATTCTGAGCAACTTCATGGAGTTTGGTTTAACTCCATTTTGGTGGAAGCCTTTCATACAATCCATCTTGGTTATGTATTTGGCTTTGGCCAGTTTATCCAAGGCATGAGGTATCCTTGGTATAGGGTACCTGTCTGCTTTTGTGTAGTTATTCAGGGCTCTGAAGTCTCCACACAATCTAGACTTGCCATCATGCCAGGTGATTAGGACAGGGGTGGTGATTTCCACTATTTCATTATGTCCAATCTTCCTAATGACATCCATGTCCAGGAGTTCATTGATATGTTTCTCAATCTCTTTCCTGGTTTCCAGACTTGCTGGGTAAGGAGGTCTCCTTAACATGGGTGGATAAGGCCTTTCTACATCCAGATATAGTTCTATATCATGGCCTTTGATCTTGCCTAATGGTTCTTCACCAATGGCAAATGCTGGTCTATTCTTCCTCAGCATCTTCAGTAAACTTAGTTTCTGTTTACTGGTGAGGGTAGTGCTAAACTGTCCCTCTCTGAATTCTTTCAGAAGTTCTTCCAGTGGGTCCTGAGAAGATATCTGGTATATATCAAGAGAGAATTTCTTTTCCTTGTTAGTACCAATGGTAATATGCCTATGTTTACTATTGTAAATATCTATGCCATACATCCTCTGGTAATCTGTTCCCAGTAAAAACCCTTGGATGTGGGCATCTTCAAGCACTACAAACTCTGGGTTGAGTCTGATATTACCTTTTCTGTGGGGTATAATTATCTCTTTGATAATTGTCCCAATAGAGGTCATCTTTCCAGATGCACTCTTAAAGTTCTTTGCCCTGGTGGGCAAGAGTTCTTTTTCCCAGTTTGGGAAGTGGTTATCCAGATAATTTCTGGCCACTATGGAGCAGTGTGCTCCACTGTCAATGATCAGTGGGTGCTGAGCATTGTCAATACATACAGTCATTTTTGTGGCTGTTCCATGTATATATGCCATTCCTTTGGTTGGTGTAACCAGGAATGTTTGTGCATCTTGTGTATGTTTACACAAGTTTTTGTTGGCAGTGTCTTGTGGCATGCCTGCTTCCAACTGTATATCCTGGATTTCTAGTGGGGTTTCCTCTTGGTATTCCACTAGAAATTCCTCTCTTGGGTCTTGATCCTCATCAGATGGTTCTCTGATGGCATCACCCATAGAGTCTGATTCAGAATCCTCTGTTGGAGGTTCTTCCTCAGGGACTTTCTCTATGGCATAGACTTTTTTCTTTGCCTTTGGACAGTTGTTAGCATAGTGGTCTGTTGAACCACAATTGTGACAAGAATTCTTCTTCTTTGCCACTTCTGCCACTTTTTCTCTGGGTTTGTCTTTAAACTCCACCCTGAAAGGTTGTTTCTCTTTGAAACTACTGCTTCTATATGGGGTGAATTTCCCTATATTAGTCCTTTTCCTTATGTCTTGTAAGGTATTGGCTATATCATCTAGAGTGCAATTTTGGTTGCATCTGCACTTTACTGCATGCTCTAGTTCTCCTGGCAGTTGTGTCAGGAGTTTGTGATTCCTCATTTGGATGTTCATCTGAGGATCAATGGCTTTAAGTCTTTTAGACTGTCTAAGACACCACTCATATGGATCTTTGTCCACAGAGTATTTGTCATTTTCAAATGACATGGTCTTTTGCCATATCCAAGTTCCATTACTGTACTTTTGGATTATTTGACTCTTCCACCATGGCCAATTTCTTCTGCCATGGATTTCTTTCATTTCAGTGTACCATATACTTGCATGACCTTTAAATGCAGTATTCAGTCTAGCAGTAATCCAGTAATCTGGTATGCTTGGTACATCAATGAAGAGTCCATCAATATAATCTATGAGTTCCATATGATCATATTCTCCTGATCCAGAGAATTTGGGCCAGCTTGAGGCCTCAGGAAGCTGTTTCAAGGCTTCCTTCTCTGAATAAGACATGCCATCTCCATCCTGGTATTGTGATGGAGATCTTGCCTTATTCAACAACATGGCATCTGGTTTGATGTCATCTGGTTGATATGGATTCTCCATAGCTTGGCCTTGTGGTTGGGGCTTTAAGCTATGGTAGGCATCAAACAATTTGTTGATGTCTTGGTTCAGACACTCCCTGTCCCTGCTACTATGGTGTTGTTCTTCAGAGACTTGGTTCAGTCTCTTGTTGGTTTCTTCAGAGGCTTTGCTCAGTTGAGCATATCCTTCCTGAAGGTTATTAACTATCTGCTCCAATGAGGCTTGAGTTTTTCTCATCCTCTCTTGGGCAGCTGCAAATTCTGTAGCCTGCTTTGCAGATTGCTCAGCATATTGGGACATTTGTAACCACAGTGTGTCACTGTTGATATTACTCTCAGATGTGATAATGTTATTTTCAGTCTGAGTGGGGGTAATGTTTCTATTACTAGGACTACTGATTCTAGAGTGGTTTACAACTACTTCTGGTTCTTGTGTACTTCTTTTACCAAATCTAACAGCTTCTGGATCATGGGGTCTGACTCTTTCCTCCTCTGGTTGAAGGAGGCTTTGTTTTTGCCCTTGTTGCCTTGTCTTCTCCTGGAAACTTCCTGGAATTGTGAAGAATGGTGACTCTTGGCTACTGATCTGCTGGTTTCTGAATGGTGTGAAGCCACTGGAGAGCTGATTTGGCATGCTCCTTGTGAACCTGAAGGAATCTGAGTAGGCCCTGTCTGGGTTAACTGTTCTTCTATAGCTTGGATAGTGGCTTGATTCTCCCTTATCCTCTGTGCCCTTGCCTCCAGGAGTCTGTGCTGCCTGGTAGGATTCCAACCCTTGGTGATTACCATAAGGCCTTTGAAGTCTATCTCTTTGAGACAGATCTTCTGGCAACTTGATCCCAGTTCTGCCCAGTGAGTTGCTAGGTTGAACCTCTTGTTGTCCATACTCCATTGAAACAAATCTTTGAGGAGTTGGTGGATTTGAAGAACTTGATCCATATCCTTCCAGTCCTCTGGTTTGAGGTTTCTGTTGAATTGGAGTGTGAATGGCAAGGTTGATATTATCTCCCTCATTGTTTTGCCATCCACCACTGTGTCCAATGTGTCTTCTTTCAGGTCTTCTGGTTCTAGACATTCCTGCTCTATCCTCTGGCTGGTTCCTTTGGAAGCCAAGGTCTCTGAGGTATGCAGGGGACATATCAGTGTTTGCAAGCAGTCAAAAACTTTATGTTCTTAGGGTATTTACCTTTGACTGTGCCTTGTACAAATTTGTTATCTGCTGATTTGGGCAGTTTGCCTTTGGAGGTTACAACTGGGTTAATAATTGTAATCTTCCCTGCACAAGTGGTTAAGGTTGGTTTACCTTGTATGGAAGCAGAGTTTCGTGGTTTTCTACTCCTCTGAGTGGCTATTGGTGTCCACTTTTTGGCTGTGATGAGGCCTTCACTGAGCCTTTTTCCTTTGCCCTTGCTGCCCTCTGGTTCTGAGGGTGTCACTGGTATGTTGGCCTGTGACTGGGTCTCAAGTGGTATGAAGTTTTCTTCCACTGAATCAAAACAGGAAAAAGAGGGCTTATGTCAGTTAAGACTTCTTACAAGGCTGGTTTTGCACGTCTAAGAATGGCCTCTGGGCTTGTATGTTACTACAGTATGCCCTTGTATAGTGACAGTGTAATTGAATTAACAATTCCACGTCAGAAATACAGCTTATTGATTATTGGTATACTGTTTGTATACCAATATCTTACAGAATACTTGTTATTAGCAAGTATAATCTGTCAAAAATGGTGTATTACAGGGCAATTGAGTTAACAATGTGTCCAAACACGCCTCAACTGTTGGTTTATCAGTATGAGCTGTCTTAATTCAATTAAGAATTGAGACTGTATAAATGGCTTAAAAGTGTTTTTATATGCAAAACACGCCAAAAATACTGGTCTTGTGGTTATTAGCCACTAGACAAATACTCTTTAAAAATATGAGTATTATTAAATTTTTAAAGAAGAATATATATAAAATATATTTTTCAAAAGAAAATGACGCCTAAAAATAAAAAAACAGGTGTCAATAAATGATAAAAAAGAGAAAAAACTTACTTGTAAGGTCCAAAATAAGTAAAAAACACGGCCAGGCCCCCAAAATGTCAGGCTGAGTCTATGATAAGAGTAATAAAGTGTATTTACAACTTTTAACTATGACTGTGACACGGTATATAAAGGTTAAAAAGGTTTTATAAGAGTTGAAGATGGTTTTAATTTAATAATAAAAGGGCTTTACTATAGTGGATATAGTGGTGGTGAGCGCTGTTGAAAGCCCTGGGTGCAGCTTTACCTGTTGGGTTACAATAATAAAGACTACAATTATTAAGATTATAATAATACCTGATTATTACCCAAGAGTAAAACTGTTTTTGACAGTTTACTACGTAGGGTATTCAAGAGCAGGATGAGGAAAGGTCTTTGGCTGTGAAAAGCCCTCCTTTTATCCTGAAATTGGGGTGAAAAGGTGATTAAACCTTTTCACGTAGAGGGAGTGAAGATTTTTCACTCCTCATGACAGGCTTGTGGTTTGCAAACAACCTGTATACCCTGTATTGGGCTCAGATGTGGTTTTGAAACCACATCTGGGCAGTTTTCACCAATACAGGGTGAAAATTTTCATCTGGGGACCTCACAGCCTGATTCTGACGTGTATGACGCGTAGAATGCTGTACAGAAACTGTATGGGACCCCAGTATTGACTGACATATGAGGTATTGAAGTAAAAACATGCTTCTTCGTCTGTTGACACCTCATATTCATGATTATGGGGTGTTATCCCATGGTAAGGCTGTATATGACAGCTGGTGGGATTTTGACCTTAAAATGGTCATAACTCTGTCAGTTTTTGAGATATCAAGCTCAAAGTTGGTTCATTGAATAGCTCTATATTAGCTCTACACAATGGTACCCAACTTGACATGGTTATCATTAAATATGACAAAGTTATCCCATGTACAAGTATCTTTGTACATTGGCGTGGTTTGGGCAAAAAGCTGTATTAAGCTTGTTTGGCCAATAACTTCTGTTGTAGTTGAGTTATGGGGAAATGGAAGGCACCATCAGATAGCCCTGATTGTGCTCTTTCCAAAAAGACCCCACTTTAAGTATCTCACACTAAAACTGTAAAAGTTAGATGAGAGGTGAATGTTTTGTTCACCCTTATTTGGTCTGAATTTGACCATAACTCAAGTAATACTGGTGCTAGCTCAGTTTGGCTGGTACCATTGGATAGCCCTGGCTTAGAGCTTCATTTTGAATACCCATTTGATGGGGTTAAGCCTCTCCTTCTAGATTTTAGATGAGAGGTGAAAATTAAGGTTTATGCTCAGCAATGTCTTTGAGCAGGAATAACTTTGTTATTTCTTGTCCTATGGTGATGGGACTTGTATTTTCAGAAAGAGGTGAGTTTCCTCTTTCTTTTGATACCTTTTGAGCTAATTGGGCCCAGTTCCATGTTTTGGTGGTATTTTGGCTATACCATTGGTTTATGGTATTTTGGCTGTCATGCTTGTGCTCTGGTTTTGAGTCACAGGTTGACATACCCTCCCTCTAAAAAAGGCTCATCATTGATGAGACTGTTCAGTCCTCCTAGAGGCTCTGAATCTCCTTAAATGAAGGTTCCCATCTGGTATGGCATCCTCTGCCAACCATTTGTCTTTATCAGCTGTCTGGTTTTTGAATCTGACTAGGTATTGTCTTTGATCCTTCCCATTAAGTCTGATTTTTCTGGCCCTGATGATTTTACTCACAGGTCCAGGAGAGTCTTCTACTTCCACTATTTCTGGTGGAGTGATGTTCTTCTTCCTGGAGGGGAATTTTCCCTCCTCTGTTTGGAAGTATGGCTTGACCAGGCTCACTGGAAAGACTGGGTGTTTCCTAGAAAACTCCTCAGTGAGCTTGACCTCTACTGCATTTTTCCCTATCAACTTAATGATAGTGAAGGGCCCTACAAATGAGTCTCTCATTTTCTTAGGTCCTTTGAGATTGTTGAAGTTCAGTGTAGACACTAACACCTGGTCCCCTTCCTTAAAGTCAGGTTCCATATGTGATTTGTCCCACCTCTGCTTGTTATACTCTTTGGCCTCAGCTATGCATTTGGCTGCAGTATCACAGGCTTTCTTCCACATATCATGGAAGTCTTTGGCTGTGGGGTGGATGGTCAGAAGATTTCTCTTCAAGTGATCCACAGGTAACAGGGGATTCCACCCCTTCTCTACCAGTGCAGGTGTTTTTCCTGTGGTAGAGTGCTGGCTTGTGTTATAAGCCAGCTGGACTGCTGGTAAGAGGGTAACCCAATCATGGGTGTATCCTTCATGGTCCTTGTATTCCATGCCATAGGCACAGAACCTCCTGAGAATGTCCTCCATTGTTTGGATCATCCTCTCAGCTAGGCCATCTGTTTGGGGATGGTAAGCTGTGGAAAAAGCAAGCTTGGTGCCAAGCATGTCATATAAGTTGGTCCAAAATTCAGATGTGAATTTTGGGTCCCTGTCACTAATTATGATCTTGGGGACTCCACAGGTGGATATGATGTTATTCCAAAATAACAGAGCAGTGTCCATGGCTGTGTCCTCTTTATGGCATAGTAGACATCTCATGCTTTTGCTGAACCTATCAACTATGATTAAGCAGGCATTGTAGTTTTCTTTGCCTCCTGGGACAAGTCCTGTGACCCAGTCCATGTTAATGGTTTCCCATGGGTGCTTGGGTTCTTCTATATGTTGAAGTAACCCATATTTCTTCCCATGTTTTCTATTTGCCTTTTGGCATCTCTCACAAGTGTTGATGTATTCACTCAACTCTTGTTCCCACTTGGGCCACCAAGCTGTGCTTGCTACCCTCTCTTTGGTCCTGTCTTCACTCATGTGTCCCATATAGGGGCAGTCATGGCATTCCTGCAGGATTAGAGAGATGTGGTCTCTGTTTATCACTGTGAGTGCACTGGTGTGCTTTTCTCTGTGATAAATCAGGCCATCTATAAGGAAGAATTTATTGTCCTTATAGGCCCTCAACCAGGGTTCCTCCAGCTGGGTTTCCAGTTCTGGGCTCCTGTATTTTTGTTGAAGGAGTTGGAGTAATATGCTACACTGTTTGTGCCTAGCATAAGATTTCAGGACTGCATTGAAAAATTCATTGTGCAGTTCTGAGGAACTTATTCCCAGTATGGGAGTTTCTGTCCCTTCTGAATCAGTGTTTCCACTGTCAAGGGTACCACTCTCTGGTGCCCATTCAGAGAACCTGAAGTTCTTTTTCCTATTGATCTCCATAAAATGGATAGGAATTTTTGCAGCAACTTCAGGGTCATAAGCTGGATTGCTTTTGACATTGTCCAGTGGCCATCTGCTAAGGCCATCTGCATTGGTATGGCTTTTACCTTCCTTGTATATGATGGTCATGTTCCCTCTATACTCCTGGATGGCTATTTGCCATCTCAGCATATGTCTATTAGTAGTCTTCATGTTTAGTAAAGACTTCAAGGCTGTGCAGTCTGTGTAGACTTCAAAGACTGCACCCTCCAAATAGTAATGGAGTTTTTCTAGAGCCCAGACTAGACATAGACATTCTGTCTGGGTGGCCCCATACCTGGCTTCTGAATCTTTCAGCTGCCTGGAGATGTAACATATTACACCTTCTCTTGGTTCACCATCTACAATTTGTCTTTGGTGAAGGGCTGCTCCTAAGCCTTGGCTGCATGCTGCATCTATGTATAACTTGAATGGTAGTTCAAAGTCAGGCAAGATGAGCACAGGTGCATTTGTGAGTTCATATTTGATCCTCTCATATGCATCCCCCCTTTCCTTGGTTATTTCAAAAACTACATCCTTTGAGCATAACTTGTATAAGCTACTAGTTATGTGGGCAAAGTTTTTGATGTGGTTTCTATAGTAGCTAGCAAACCCAAGGAAAGATTGCATTTCTTTAATGCTCTTTGGTACTGGCTTTTGCAGTACTGCTGCTACTTTGTTCTGGTCAATTGCCAGACTAAGGCCTGAGACTTTGTGTCCTAGAGCTAGTAGCTCTTGTTGGCCAAAATTACACTTTTTAAGTGAAATTTTTAGATTGATGGGTGTACATTTACTTAGCACTCTGTCTATGTATTGTACATGATCCTCCCATGTCTCTGAATATATAATGATATCATCAATATATACTACCATCCAGCCTTCCATTATTTCTTCCTGAAATATGGTGTCCATCATCCTTTGGAAGTGGGCTGGTGCATTTTTGATGCCAAATGGCATCCTGGTGTACTCATATATGCCCATATGGCATATTATTCTGAGCAACTTCATGGAGTTTGGTTTAACTCCATTTTGGTGGAAGCCTTTCATACAATCCATCTTGGTTATGTATTTGGCTTTGGCCAGTTTATCCAAGGCATGAGGTATCCTTGGTATAGGGTACCTGTCTGCTTTTGTGTAGTTATTCAGGGCTCTGAAGTCTCCACACAATCTAGACTTGCCATCATGCCAGGTGATTAGGACAGGGGTGGTGATTTCCACTATTTCATTATGTCCAATCTTCCTAATGACATCCATGTCCAGGAGTTCATTGATATGTTTCTCAATCTCTTTCCTGGTTTCCAGACTTGCTGGGTAAGGAGGTCTCCTTAACATGGGTGGATAAGGCCTTTCTACATCCAGATATAGTTCTATATCATGGCCTTTGATCTTGCCTAATGGTTCTTCACCAATGGCAAATGCTGGTCTATTCTTCCTCAGCATCTTCAGTAAACTTAGTTTCTGTTTACTGGTGAGGGTAGTGCTAAACTGTCCCTCTCTGAATTCTTTCAGAAGTTCTTCCAGTGGGTCCTGAGAAGATATCTGGTATATATCAAGAGAGAATTTCTTTTCCTTGTTAGTGCCAATGGTAATATGCCTATGTTTACTATTGTAAATATCTATGCCATACATCCTCTGGTAATCTGTTCCCAGTAAAAACCCTTGGATGTGGGCATCTTCAAGCACTACAAACTCTGGGTTGAGTCTGATATTACCTTTTCTGTGGGGTATAATTATCTCTTTGATAATTGTCCCAATAGAGGTCATCTTTCCAGATGCACTCTTAAAGTTCTTTGCCCTGGTGGGCAAGAGTTCTTTTTCCCAGTTTGGGAAGTGGTTATCCAGATAATTTCTGGCCACTATGGAGCAGTGTGCTCCACTGTCAATGATCAGTGGGTGCTGAGCATTGTCAATACATACAGTCATTTTTGTGGCTGTTCCATGTATATATGCCATTCCTTTGGTTGGTGTAACCAGGAATGTTTGTGCATCTTGTGTATGTTTACACAAGTTTTTGTTGGCAGTGTCTTGTGGCATGCCTGCTTCCAACTGTATATCCTGGATTTCTAGTGGGGTTTCCTCTTGGTATTCCACTAGAAATTCCTCTCTTGGGTCTTGATCCTCATCAGATGGTTCTCTGATGGCATCACCCATAGAGTCTGATTCAGAATCCTCTGTTGGAGGTTCTTCCTCAGGGACTTTCTCTATGGCATAGACTTTTTTCTTTGCCTTTGGACAGTTGTTAGCATAGTGGTCTGTTGAACCACAATTGTGACAAGAATTCTTCTTCTTTGCCACTTCTGCCACTTTTTCTCTGGGTTTGTCTTTAAACTCCACCCTGAAAGGTTGTTTCTCTTTGAAACTACTGCTTCTATATGGGGTGAATTTCCCTATATTAGTCCTTTTCCTTATGTCTTGTAAGGTATTGGCTATATCATCTAGAGTGCAATTTTGGTTGCATCTGCACTTTACTGCATGCTCTAGTTCTCCTGGCAGTTGTGTCAGGAGTTTGTGATTCCTCATTTGGATGTTCATCTGAGGATCAATGGCTTTAAGTCTTTTAGACTGTCTAAGACACCACTCATATGGATCTTTGTCCACAGAGTATTTGTCATTTTCAAATGACATGGTCTTTTGCCATATCCAAGTTCCATTACTGTACTTTTGGATTATTTGACTCTTCCACCATGGCCAATTTCTTCTGCCATGGATTTCTTTCATTTCAGTGTACCATATACTTGCATGACCTTTAAATGCAGTATTCAGTCTAGCAGTAATCCAGTAATCTGGTATGCTTGGTACATCAATGAAGAGTCCATCAATATAATCTATGAGTTCCATATGATCATATTCTCCTGATCCAGAGAATTTGGGCCAGCTTGAGGCCTCAGGAAGCTGTTTCAAGGCTTCCTTCTCTGAATAAGACATGCCATCTCCATCCTGGTATTGTGATGGAGATCTTGCCTTATTCAACAACATGGCATCTGGTTTGATGTCATCTGGTTGATATGGATTCTCCATAGCTTGGCCTTGTGGTTGGGGCTTTAAGCTATGGTAGGCATCAAACAATTTGTTGATGTCTTGGTTCAGACACTCCCTGTCCCTGCTACTATGGTGTTGTTCTTCAGAGACTTGGTTCAGTCTCTTGTTGGTTTCTTCAGAGGCTTTGCTCAGTTGAGCATATCCTTCCTGAAGGTTTTTAACTATCTGCTCCAATGAGGCTTGAGTTTTTCTCATCCTCTCTTGGGCAGCTGCAAATTCTGTAGCCTGCTTTGCAGATTGCTCAGCATATTGGGACATTTGTAACCACAGTGTGTCACTGTTGATATTACTCTCAGATGTGATAATGTTATTTTCAGTCTGAGTGGGGGTAATGTTTCTATTACTAGGACTACTGATTCTAGAGTGGTTTACAACTACTTCTGGTTCTTGTGTACTTCTTTTACCAAATCTAACAGCTTCTGGATCATGGGGTCTGACTCTTTCCTCCTCTGGTTGAAGGAGGCTTTGTTTTTGCCCTTGTTGCCTTGTCTTCTCCTGGAAACTTCCTGGAATTGTGAAGAATGGTGACTCTTGGCTACTGATCTGCTGGTTTCTGAATGGTGTGAAGCCACTGGAGAGCTGATTTGGCATGCTCCTTGTGAACCTGAAGGAATCTGAGTAGGCCCTGTCTGGGTTAACTGTTCTTCTATAGCTTGAATAGTGGCTTGATTCTCCCTTATCCTCTGTGCCCTTGCCTCCAGGAGTCTGTGCTGCCTGGTAGGATTCCAACCCTTGGTGATTACCATAAGGTCTTTGAAGTCTATCTCTTTGAGACAGATCTTCTGGCAACTTGATCCCAGTTCTGCCCAGTGAGTTGCTAGGTTGAACCTCTTGTTGTCCATACTCCATTGAAACAAATCTTTGAGGAGTTGGTGGATTTGAAGAACTTGATCCATATCCTTCCAGTCCTCTGGTTTGAGGTTTCTGTTGAATTGGAGTGTGAATGGCAAGGTTGATATTATCTCCCTCATTGTTTTGCCATCCACCACTGTGTCCAATGTGTCTTCTTTCAGGTCTTCTGGTTCTAGACATTCCTGCTCTATCCTCTGGCTGGTTCCTTTGGAAGCCAAGGTCTCTGAGGTATGCAGGGGACATATCAGTGTTTGCAAGCAGTCAAAAACTTTATGTTCTTAGGGTATTTACCTTTGACTGTGCCTTGTACAAATTTGTTATCTGCTGATTTGGGCAGTTTGCCTTTGGAGGTTACAACTGGGTTAATAATTGTAATCTTCCCTGCACAAGTGGTTAAGGTTGGTTTACCTTGTATGGAAGCAGAGTTTCGTGGTTTTCTACTCCTCTGAGTGGCTATTGGTGTCCACTTTTTGGCTGTGATGAGGCCTTCACTGAGCCTTTTTCCTTTGCCCTTGCTGCCCTCTGGTTCTGAGGGTGTCACTGGTATGTTGGCCTGTGACTGGGTCTCAAGTGGTATGAAGTTTTCTTCCACTGAATCAAAACAGGAAAAAGAGGGCTTATGTCAGTTAAGACTTCTTACAAGGCTGGTTTTGCACGTCTAAGAATGGCCTCTGGGCTTGTATGTTACTACAGTATGCCCTTGTATAGTGACAGTGTAATTGAATTAACAATTCCACGTCAGAAATACAGCTTATTGATTATTGGTATACTGTTTGTATACCAATATCTTACAGAATACTTGTTATTAGCAAGTATAATCTGTCAAAAATGGTGTATTACAGGGCAATTGAGTTAACAATGTGTCCAAACACGCCTCAACTGTTGGTTTATCAGTATGAGCTGTCTTAATTCAATTAAGAATTGAGACTGTATAAATGGCTTAAAAGTGTTTTTATATGCAAAACACGCCAAAAATACTGGTCTTGTGGTTATTAGCCACTAGACAAATACTCTTTAAAAATATGAGTATTATTAAATTTTTAAAGAAGAATATATATAAAATATATTTTTCAAAAGAAAATGACGCCTAAAAATAAAAAAACAGGTGTCAATAAATGATAAAAAAGAGAAAAAACTTACTTGTAAGGTCCAAAATAAGTAAAAAACACGGCCAGGCCCCCAAAATGTCAGGCTGAGTCTATGATAAGAGTAATAAAGTGTATTTACAACTTTTAACTATGACTGTGACACGGTATATAAAGGTTAAAAAGGTTTTATAAGAGTTGAAGATGGTTTTAATTTAATAATAAAAGGGCTTTACTATAGTGGATATAGTGGTGGTGAGCGCTGTTGAAAGCCCTGGGTGCAGCTTTACCTGTTGGGTTACAATAATAAAGACTACAATTATTAAGATTATAATAATACCTGATTATTACCCAAGAGTAAAACTGTTTTTGACAGTTTACTACGTAGGGTATTCAAGAGCAGGATGAGGAAAGGTCTTTGGCTGTGAAAAGCCCTCCTTTTATCCTGAAATTGGGGTGAAAAGGTGATTAAACCTTTTCACGTAGAGGGAGTGAAGATTTTTCACTCCTCATGACAGGCTTGTGGTTTGCAAACAACCTGTATACCCTGTATTGGGCTCAGATGTGGTTTTGAAACCACATCTGGGCAGTTTTCACCAATACAGGGTGAAAATTTTCATCTGGGGACCTCACAGCCTGATTCTGACGTGTATGACGCGTAGAATGCTGTACAGAAACTGTATGGGACCCCAGTATTGACTGACATATGAGGTATTGAAGTAAAAACATGCTTCTTCGTCTGTTGACACCTCATATTCATGATTATGGGGTGTTATCCCATGGTAAGGCTGTATATGACAGCTGGTGGGATTTTGACCTTAAAATGGTCATAACTCTGTCAGTTTTTGAGATATCAAGCTCAAAGTTGGTTCATTGAATAGCTCTATATGAGCTCTACACAATGGTACCCAACTTGACATGGTTATCATTAAATATGACAAAGTTATCCCATGTACAAGTATCTTTGTACATTGGCGTGGTTTGGGCAAAAAGCTGTATTAAGCTTGTTTGGCCAATAACTTCTGTTGTAGTTGAGTTATGGGGAAATGGAAGGCACCATCAGATAGCCCTGATTGTGCTCTTTCCAAAAAGACCCCACTTTAAGTATCTCACACTAAAACTGTAAAAGTTAGATGAGAGGTGAATGTTTTGTTCACCCTTATTTGGTCTGAATTTGACCATAACTCAAGTAATACTGGTGCTAGCTCAGTTTGGCTGGTACCATTGGATAGCCCTGGCTTAGAGCTTCATTTTGAATACCCATTTGATGGGGTTAAGCCTCTCCTTCTAGATTTTAGATGAGAGGTGAAAATTAAGGTTTATGCTCAGCAATGTCTTTGAGCAGGAATAACTTTGTTATTTCTTGTCCTATGGTGATGGGACTTGTATTTTCAGAAAGAGGTGAGTTTCCTCTTTCTTTTGATACCTTTTGAGCTAATTGGGCTCAGCTCCATGTTTTGGTGGTATTTTGGCTATACCATTGGTTTATGGTATTTTGGCTGTCATGCTTGTGCTCTGGTTTTGAGTCACAGGTTGACACTCATCCTCTTGCATAAGAACCGCACCTTATGCAATATAACTTGACTCTATTGCTAATCTTATTTTCCCTGAGCCTTTATCATAATTCAATGTCTTCAAAGTAATCTCTTCTCCTACTATCTTCCTGAGTTTCATAAAATCTTCTTCACATTTTTCATCCCATTGGCACAATACATCCTCCCTTGTCAATCTTCTCAATGGTGCTGAAACTTGTGAAAAGTCCTTGATAAACATTCTGACATATGCACATAGTCCTAAGAATCCTCTAACTTCCTTCTTTGTTGCTTTTCTAGGCCAATTTTGTATTTTGTTTATCTTCTGTTTTGAAATCTTCCTCCCAAAGACACAAATTTCCCCACAATATCAAGTGCTGAAACACAACATGCAAATTTTGATCCTGAAATTGTGAGTCCTGCCTCTTCTATCCTGAAAAGGATTCTTTCTAATGTTAATGCATATTCCCAAAAGAATCTTCTTATGAGCTGATTCTACTTCAATGTTTTGTGTTGATATGTTGATCTGGGTCCTTTAATTCCTCCATCATCTACTAATATTTCAAGGTGCTCTAGTATTTCCTCCTGAAGTATCCAAGTCATTTGTGCTTGATAAACTGCCACAGAGCTTTTTGCTTCTTGAGGTAGTGTTGTAAGCTGAAGTCTTCCAAGTGGTGTTTCAAATGTTGTAAGTGGTCTTGTAGTAATATCCAGTTCTCTTTCATCATATAATCCCATAATATCTCCCAATGCATAACATGCTCTTCCTGAAAATGATCCTACAAGCTCATCAACATTTGGTGGCAATCCTGCATCTTTTATTGTTACTTTATTGAGGTCTTGAAGGTTGCGAAATATTCAAAGTTTTCCATTGGTCTGTTTTAGCTTGATGTTGATTGTTTGTACATTCCTGTATGTATTCTTTCTCTGACTAGTTTAATAAATTGAGGTAAAATTGATTTTGGTATTGGTATTGGTTTATTTTGCCATGGTTCATGTGGTATAACTGGTATTTTATAAGGTTTTCCATAAGAATGCTTTAGTACACCTCTTTCTTCTTCACAAAAATGCTATCTCCTTTTGCCTTAGTAATATAGCAGTTCTTTAATAAATTAATCTCTTCTTCTGATAACCATCCAGATGGTCCAAAGTTTATCATTGAAATTCTTTGTTCTGTAACTTTTGATGTTTCAAAAAATGGAGGGGGGTTAGGTGATAGGGGTGTTTCATATGGATCTCTTGATAATTCAGGTCTTTCCAAAGGTGGATTCAGATATTGAGGCATAGCTTCATTGACTGGTCTAACCTTCTTGAGTACTGACTTATATCTTGCAGCATTGGCTTGAGCTTCCATGATTGTTAGTCTGATTTAAAGTATCAATTGATAATAATATTATTATTTTTTATTTTTTAAAATTTTTTTTAGCTAAAATAAAAAATGGTCTCTTCAGTGTCTTCTTTTCTTTTTTTCATAATTAAATTTGAGTTTTAGTTTCAAGTCATGCAAGGACCTTACCTCTAGGTGGATAAAACCCAGTATATTAGGTATACCAAATCCTGCAGTTTAATGTCATACAAGGACATTTGTGAACCCTAGTGCTGAGTTTACTGTTTTACTTGAAGCTTTCATTCTTCTATTATTCACTTTTGTTTTACTCTTGATATCTTCTTTCTTTTATTTTCTTGATTCCTTGATTTTACTTGCATATTCAGCCCTCTGGTGTGCTACCCCTGTATTTTGAGTCATACAGAGACTAACTTTTGGCCGTCTGGGAAACACCCTGTATTTTAAAGTCATACAAGGACTAATTTTGGCTTTCTGGGAACCACCCTGTAGTTTAAGTCGTACAAAGACTGATGTTAGCCTTCAGGTTGCTACCCTGTAGTTTAAAGTCATACAAGGACTAATTTGAGCCTTCAGGTTGCTACCCTGTAGTTTAAAGTCATACAAGGACTAATTTTAGCCTTCAGGTTGCTACCCTGTAGTTTAAAGTCATACAAGGACTAATTTTAGCCTTCAGGTTGCTACCCTGTAGTTTAAAGTCATAGAAGGATTAATTTCAGCCATCTTTATTTGATCTTTTCTGTAATCCTTCATGTTAATCAAGACTTTTTATTTCATTTTTTATCTTTTTATTTTTTATTTTTTTACTTTTCATTGGAAAAAATAAGAGAATTTTTTTTTTTTTTTTATGTTGGAAAAAAATTTTCTATATTGAACAAATTTTTTTTTTTTTTTTTGTGTTGTAAAATTTTTTTGTTTTTTGTTTTTTTTGTGTTGAAATTTTTTTTTTGAGGAGTGATTAAATGGATGAGTGATGTTGAATGAGGTTTCAATTTGAGGAGTGGTGTTATATTTTGAAATGGTGTAGTGGTTAGTGATTCTGGATTGCTTTCAACTTTCACCAAGGTCCTGGCACTACATGCATACTGTATTGTCACCC
The DNA here is from genome assembly GCA_023105745.1 of Austropuccinia psidii. Taxonomy (NCBI): domain Eukaryota; kingdom Fungi; phylum Basidiomycota; class Pucciniomycetes; order Pucciniales; family Sphaerophragmiaceae; genus Austropuccinia; species Austropuccinia psidii. Next base: position 38,512,645 of record JALGQZ010000009.1, on the reverse strand, counting down.
TGACAATAAAGTGACCATACAGGTGTGACCTCAACTGTCAGTTCCAGAGTCAAGTGGGCTCTTAACATCATCATCTCAAATATGAAGTGATTTGGTATGCTCATTGTTAGTAATACTCATTACCTAGGCTACAATCCTAGTTTCCCTTGCCATGCCCTCCCCTAAGTCCGTAGGAAAGTGTAACCCTTGAGTATTAGACTTAACATTCATGTCATGGTTGCTCATTTTCATTTGCTTGTACACATCTGAAAATTGTGTATATATACTGGACATTGTTTCAGAGAATCTTTGTTCCTCATAAGCACCCTTTTCTATTTGTTAATTAAATATATTCTTTTTTAAACTCTTACTCTTTAATTGCATCCAAACTACTTCATTGCCACAATCATGGAACCCACCCCATTATCCAACAGCAATTCAGCTCCAACCCTGACATTGCCCATCTCCTCTGATGATGTGTCAAATATTTTTTCAACTCTCATCCAATCACAGCAATCCCTCACATCCTTAATCAATAGTCTGAAGGAAGATGTTGATAGGATGAAAGCTAGCAATTCTACACCAAAAACCAATTTAAGAATGAAGGTTGAAGAGACATGCATACCAAAAAATACAGCCAGCCAGAAGAAATTCAAACTTTCCAAGTCTGAACCTCCACAAGCTACCAGTAATCCACAACACAAGAGCCACAAACCCAGCCCAAATTCATCATCACAAAAGATTAGGAATAAATCACCTGTGAAACAAAATCCATTGCAGATGAAGACATCAGATTTTCCACCCGCTTTCTGAGGAGTTAAAGTAAGCTGACACCTCTGTTTATAATTCAAAGAACTATGCTTACCTATCTATCTTTAGGAAGCATTTTTTGCTCATATAAAAGTTTTGTGGGGTGTTGTTGAGCAGAATGCAGTACCAACTGCACCTGTAGAAGAAACACTTGTGCTGTTCTATCACAAATTTTCTAGCAAAGATGATATCAAAAATGTTGTCAGAGACTCATCAGCACCCAACATGGTAGATGAACATGCTATACTCACACTTGCCCATGAAAAAATCCCAAAGCGCAAGCTTGGACATGGAATTGCCAACCTCAGCAAATCATATGTTGCATTTATTTGTGGAGCCTTAGCAAGGCTAGGAATAACAATCTGGTGCCCAAATTTAAGCCAGAATCGAGACAGCCTGTACAATGTTGCATGTTGGATTGTGGCTGTCACCACATTCCAGCAGATTTCTGTGGTCGGAGCATATGATTATATGTCACTCAACCATTTGTATTTAATGCAATCCTCCCTGCTCCAAAAAGGCTTATGATCATTTTGTCCACTACGTGATGAAAGCCAAATTTGATAGAGAGCAAAGAGTCAATGGTAGTCTACAAATGGAAGCACAAAGGAAAGTTTGGAGCAAGAATTGATCACGGGTTAGTTTGAGATTAAGCTATAGAAAAGTGGAAACTCACTGATGTTTTTCTGGGTTAGCTTTGTGATTGCTGGTTGGATTATGTTATACTTAATAAATTTCCCAAGAAATGTTGAAGAGTAATTGAAGAAATAGGAGCGCACAGTGATGATTAATATGATGAAAAGACAAATTTTTACATCATCAAGACATTGAGGTTCCGCTCTTGCAAAGCAGAAATTTTCTTTTGTAAATTAGATGAAGTTATGGCACAAGCCAAGAAGAATGAGGGGAACATTGATGGCAAGTGCACACGCTGTATTCCAAAGGTCCCTGTTGAATCCAGCATAGTTAGACCACCAAAGGGACTGCCCATTGATTTTTACAACATCAAATGGTTAAAAACATTGGACCATGCACAAAAGCAGGAAATGGCTGATTTGAACTGTGTGGCATTTTTTCTTACCCCTGAAGATTGCTTGAAGACCAAAAGACACCCCGATGAAAAGATATCTGACAAGTTATTTCCAAAAAAATATTGTGACATTGTTTTTGAGCTGTATGAATTTCAGGAGTTTGAAGAGGAGGAAAGTGGTGAAGATGTGGATGACAAAGATAGTATTTATCTGGAAGCTGAAAGCCCTGATTGTTCAGAAAGTGAAAGTGATGGACTGTATGCTCCTGGAGAGTATTTTTATGAAGATGATGAATATATATATAATGGGGAAAGGGGTGTTAGTGATAATAAAAGGGAGGAGGAAAGTGAAACTGGTGAGGCGGAGGAAATGGAAGGAATTGAAGTTTTAGGAAGTGATGGAATGTGGGCCAGGATGAGAATCAGTTTGTTAAAGCAAGGTGTATAAAGTTGTGGTTCAGAATTAGTTGTTCAACCGCCTGCATGTGTGAAATGATATATGTCAGAATGATCAATAGAAAAGGGTGGATGGCTTCAAATGTGATGAGTGTGTGGGCAGAAAATGATGCCATTGCAGAAAATTAGGAAAGATTCAGGTGGCAAGTGGCTGTAAGCTGCATTGCCTTGAACCTGACATGGACGGATCATTAGGCCATTGTTAGAAATTCCAAATTGGCCCACAACAACACCAAGAAGTTGAGCATAATAGGGGAGCTCCCCCAGCTTGTAAGTTTACTGCCAAAAGATAGGAGTGATTTGATCCAGATGTATTACAACCTCCTTCTTACCACTTGCCCCTTGGAACTCAAAGATACCCTTCACCATGGCATACTCTAGATTACCAGAGCGCTTGAAGAAGATAGCATTGTTTGGGGGCATTGTTGATACTTGTTTGTAATCATACTTTGTGAAGGAAATCTGCTGAATAAAATGTGAAAGGATGAAGGGGCCAAGAGGGTGGTGTCACAGGGGCTCTTGGACAGAAATACAAGAGTGGCCTGGCACTCAGCAATCAGGGAACTCACCTGGAAGACTCCAAAGGGATAAAGAATAAAAGTAATAAGAATGAATTCCTCTAAAGATATGCAGGTACAAGATGAGATGCAAAAGAGGAAAAGGAAGCCAAATGGCCAAAGAGCCAACCAAGTAAGTCCTTAATCACTGTTTCAACCTGCCAAAAATGAATAATGGAATTAGTAAGGATATGACCACCAAATATCCATTGACAGGCAAAGAAAGAGAAAGAGAAAGGTGCTAAATGACTGACTTAATAATATCAGTATTTTCTTAACTAAAATGGAAAGAAAATAGAGATAAAATAAAATCAAAATATATTAATTAACTGGGGAAAACCCCCCAGGGTGGAAAGGGTAGCCGGTATATGTGAAAAGTTGGGAGCTTGAGTTCTTCAGGCTGAAAACTGATCTGTATTGATCCTTGAGGCTGTATTGATTGTTTTGGGAATTGATACAGCTGGCTAATATTGAAATTGAATTGGGTTGAATGAATTTCCCATGATTGAAAATGAAATACAGTTCTTGATGGATCCACACTGTATTGAAATGAATATGGTTGCCAAGATGGATTGAGTGGAGCTTTGACACTTGACAACTTCTTTTTGGCACTGCCTCTTGAATACACTTGAGAATGAATTGAAAGTATTCCCTTGGAAGGAATACTTGGAGTGAGAATAACCAATGACTGCTTGATGGCGTCATTGGTCTTTGACGCTGAAACACTTGCTCTTGAGCCTTGATGATTCCTCTGAATGATTGGGTGCCTTGATGACGTGATGAGATGTTGGAATGTTGAAATGACCATGTGATATTGCCACCATTGAATTGCTGTTGAAAAATGATGCACAATGATATATAACATCATTTATGGCATATTGGTTGATTGGCAAGAAGATTACGTCCAAAGGTCTTGAGATGGAAAGGCAGAGGGAAAAGGATGGATGTAATGGTGTTTCTGGGCCTTTTGGGTTCTGAGCCAAAATCTGGCCCAAAAGGCGGGAAAGTGTCTTTTGGACACTTTGCGTCAAAGTGCGCAAATGTGCGCAAATGCGCAAAAATGCGCAAAATGCGCATTATGAGCCCAAATGGCCAAAAACAGCCATTTGGGCCATTTCCCTTGGTTTTGAGGGAAATGACCAGAAATACCCATTTGGGTATAAATTGCCGCTATGGGTTCTGGATTGAGGTGAAGGGCCATGAAGGCCCCAAAACACAAATGGCCATAAATGGTCCATAAGATAATGACGTGGCCATATTGGCCAATTGGCCATAAAGGAACCATGGCTTGATATGCCATATGGGGATCCAAGGAGGTGAATTGCCATGGTTGTGACAGTACCTTCCACCTTGAAATGGTGAGCTCCTGAGCACCAATACAAGGTGAAGCCTGTTGAGGCTATTGGAAAGATTTTGAGAGAGTGATTCAAGAGGACTGATTAAGGTAAAAAAAATTTGAAAACTGATATTAAGAATTTGACATTTGACGCAGGACTTGCTTGATCTTCTTTTGACATTGGCTTCATGATTTGAATTGAATTTTAAAATGAATGAAAATTTTTTGACGTGATAATTGACGTGATAAAAGAAAATTTAAAATGAAAGTAAAATAAAAATAAAGAATGAAAATGAAAATAAGAAAAGAAAAGGAAAAAGAAAAAGAAAAAATGAATTGAATCTTGAGGAGGTTCCAATCTTCATCACGGAAGGTTGAGAACTGATTTTGAAATTGGCCAAGGACCTGGAAAGATAAATTTGATGCCAGGTGCTCACAAAGTGGCCAACGTGATGTTTTGACAAGATTGTAGACCCCTCAGGGAAGTGCACACCAGGAGAGGAACTTACTTTTGGTAGTTACCACTCCCGCCAGTGCCATAAAAATAAAACAAAGCTGTTGAAGGAATGAATTTGAATTTGGAATCTTGGAAATGAATTGAAAAGTGAATGGCCCATTTTCCCAAGTGAAAATGGCCATAAGATTGGAAATGAAGTTGAAAGCCATGCCAAAGATCTGTGTCCAAAATTGCAAAGTGCTCACAGAGTGGCCAAGGTGATGCTTACAACAAAAAGAGTAGAATACCCCTAAAGGTGCATACCAGGAGTGGGACTTACTTTTGGTAATTCCTCTCCCCACCAAGCACCATAATGAATCAAGCTTTTGAAGAATTTGGCCCAGGCTTGTCAGGATATAATGAATGAAAATCTTTGACAAATTCAGGACAACTCTTGAGGTTTTCGGTTGGTTCCCAAGTGGATCTTTCTGGGTCTTGACTGAAACCTTTCCATTCCACCAGATACCATAATTTTCCTCTCTTGAGCTTTGAGTCCAGTATTTGAGAGACTTCCCATTCTTCTCCTTCTTCAATGGTGATTGGAGGAGGAGGCTCTTGATGCCTATTTGGGATTGTTGACGTCTTGACTGGTTCCAAAAGGGAAATATGGAAAACTGGGTGGATGGATTTCCATTGAGATGGAAGCTTGAGGTGGTAGGCATGAGTGCTGACTTTATTCAAGATTGGAAAAGGACCCAGCCATCTTTCAGACAGCTTTTTGGTGGGTCTGGTTGATTTGATGTTCTTGGAAGAGAGCCATACCATGTCACCAGGATTGAAAACAGGTGGACTTGCTCTACTTTTATCTGCATACCTCTTAAACCTGTTTATGGCAACTTCAAGTTCTCTCTTGACATCTTGCTGTACTGATTGGATTTTTGTTGATAACTTTCCAGCCGGAGTGTCTTGAGTGATGTGAACTGAGTCAAAATGAGGATCTCTTCCATAAACAGTGAAAAACGGTGATTGTTTTGTTGAAGAGTGGTCAGAGTTATTGTAGGCAAATTCAGCCAGAGGGAGCCAGGTGTTCCAATCATCTTGATGATAACTGGCATACATCCGAAGGTACTGTTCTAGTATCTGATTTACCCTCTCTGTCTGTCCATCAGTTTCTGGATGATAAGCAGTTGACAAGTCTCTTGAAATCTTGAGCTGCTGACAAAGGTTGGTCCAAAAGGAAGAAACAAAAAGAGAACCTCGATCACTAACAATGCTTGAAGGAAGGCCATGCTTTGAGAAAATATTCTTGATGAATAAATGGGCCAAATCTAATGAAGTTATTGAAGCTATTGTTGGAATAAAAACCGCCATTTTTGAGAATCTGTCCACTATGACTAAAATTGAATCAAAGGAATTGGACAGTGGCAAATGAGTGATGAAATCCATTGAAAGACAAATCCAAGGACCACTTGGAATTGGAAGAGGCTTGAGGAGTCCAAACTTCTTGTGATGAATATTTTTGTTTCTTGAACACTGTTGACAGGATGAGACATAATCCTTGATAAATTGAGTCATGCGGGACCAGTGGAAATCCCGCTTGACAAGTTTGAGAGTCTTCTCTTGGCCAGGGTGTCCAGCTAGAGGAGAGTCATGCCAATTTTGAAGTATATTGAGTTGAATTTGTGGGGTCATTTGGGACCACCACCCGATCTTTGAAAAGGAGAAGCTTGGAAGAGGAATCAAGAGAATAATCCTGGACAGATTTACCTTTACCCAAATCTTCAAGGACACTTCTATATTGAGAATCTTGCCACACTGCCTTCTGAATTGAATCAATCAAGTTTGAAAATGAATCCACCTTGACTGCAAAAAACTTTGAAGCTTGAATTTCATCTTGCTTGATTATAATCTGATAGTTCATTGGATTTTTGCTGATGAAATCCTCCCCCCTCTCCGGGTAAACGTCGTCCCGACGTGACAAGGCATCTGGAAGGGTGGCCAAGCGGCCAGGGCGGTAAGTGATTGAGAAATGGAATTCAGATAAAAATTCAGCCCAGCGGGCTTGACGGCGAGTGAGAATCTTGGAAGACATGAAATATTGAAGATATGAATGATCGGTGAGAACTTCAAAAGGGGAAGAAATTGAAAGAAGGAAAGCTCTCCAGCGCTTGAGAGCCCAGACTATGCCAAGGAGTTCCTTGTAATGAATCTCATAATTGAGCTCAGCTGGGAGAAGCTTGCGGCTATCAAATGCAATGGGATGTTTTCCTGAGTCAGAGACCTGACTCAGTACAGCACCCAAGGCATAATCTGATGCATCGGTCTCTACAATGGTGGGTAGAGAGGGATTGAAAGGAGAAAGGATTGGAGCAGTGGTGAATGCCTCCTTGAGTTGATGAAACTGTCTAAGAGCTTCCTCATTGAGGGGAAAACGGGAATCTTTCTTGAGGAAACTAGTGAGTGAACTAATCTTCTTTGAATAATTCTTGATGAAACGGCAGTAAAAATTGGCAAAGCCAAGGAATGATTGAAGAGCCTTGAGGTTTCTTGGAGGTGGCCAATTGAGAATTTGCTGGACTTTTGCTTGGTCCATCTTGAGGCCTTCAGAAGAAACTACATAACCAAGATAATCCACACTTGAAACATGAAATAGGCATTTGGACGCCTTAGCAAAGAGGTTATTGGCTCTGAGTCTGGAACAAACAGTGGACACATGAGTGACATGTTCTTTCTCAGATTTGGAAAAGACCATAATGTCATCCAAATAAACCACAAAATAAACATAAAGAAGATCATAAAAAATATCATTGACAAGATTTTGAAAAGAAGCAGGAGCATTGGTAAGCCCAAACGGCATAACCAAGTACTCATAACTACCATATTTGGTTCTAAAACAAGTCAAATGTTCATCACCTTCCTTGATTCTGAGCAGGTTATATGCACCACGCAAATCAATCTTGGAGAAGATAGAAGGACCATTGAAAACAGTGAGAAGCTGATTCATAGGAGGAACAGGATACTTGTTCTTCCTAGTAACAGCATTGAGCGTGCGGTAATCAACACACAAACGGAGGTCACCATCTTTCTTTTTGACAAAAAGAACAGGTGCTCCTGTAGAAGAGGAGCTTGGCCAGATGAAACCTTTCTCTACATTCTCTGAAATGTAGGCCCTGAGTGTATCTGACTCTTGGTTTGATAAAGAGTAGATCACCCCAACTGGAGGTAGAGACCCCTCCAGCTCGATATGATGATCACAGGCACGGTGAGGAGGAAGTTTCTCTGCTTTCACCTTGGAAAATACATCCAAGTATTGGTGATAAACAGAAGGAACAACCTTCATCACGGTTTCTATTTCTTCTGGCTCTTCCTCTTCATCCCACAACTCCTCCAGGGAGTCATGATAAGATGAAGGAGGAAGGTCCATATTCCCAAAGAAGAGATGAAGTGAAGATACAGAATTATCTTCTCCAACATCTTGAGTCTCTTTGAAGACTTCATCTCTAGATGATAGTAATGACTGATGGGAATTAAGGGAAGGAATATGGACAGAAGACAGAAATGATGGTGTTCTAGAATCACCAACCAGAGCTGCACATGATTTGGCAGAAGAATGGTCATTACTAAAAGAAATAGAAGGATCATGATAGTCATTATGATCAGAATTAAAGGTGATCAATCCTTGCCTCCAATCAATAAACGGATTAAAATGATTAAGAAAGTCAAAGCCCAATATGAGGTCTTCTCCCTTGGGAGTATCAATGACTAAAAAGTCCCATTCAAAGCTTGGGAAGGAAGGGAGTTCAACCATATATTTAGTATGGTGAGTCACAAATAAAGAAGGAGACTCAGAGGAGTCAAGAATAATAAGGGGAATCTTCTCCGGGAGTTCTGACATGGTCAAAGAATACTTGTGAACAAACTGCTTTGCAATAAATGAGTTGGTAGCACCAGAATCAATGAGAATACTGTAAAACATATCAGAGAGAGAAGAAAAAACAAAAAGTTTAAGAGAATTTTTGACACCAGTATTCAGAATGCACAATTGTGCTCTGGATGGAAAACTGTGAAGACCATTGAACACAACATGATCTTCACTCAGGCTTTTCCCTGGCTGGGAAATTTGCCTGACGGTTGGGTAAGCTTGTTTTGAGGCCTTTTGAAACAGGACTCAAGACTATGCTTCCCACCACAATAGGTACAAGGACCCTCCTTGATTCTTCTTTCTTTTTCAGAGTTCATGAGCTTGAAATCTTTATTCAACAAAGAAGAATGGGGCTTGTCCCTCTTCTGAAAATTCTTCTTCTTCTTTTGACTTGAGCTTGAAGAATTTTGAGGATGAGAAGAACTTGACTTTGAGGCTTCTGGCTTCTTCTCTTGATGATGACTCTTTTCATTTTGCCTCTCATGGTACCTGGTATCAAGTTCCAGGGTAACGTCCATTAAGTCTTGAAGAGAGTCAATTCTTGAAGGATGGGAGGCCAATTGATCCAAAATCCTGGATGGCAATCCCTTCCTGAAATGATGGATGAGAGCTCTTTCACCCCAATCCCCGATTCTTGAGACTAAGCTTCTGAAATCAGAAATGTATAAGGATACATGCCCACCTTCTTTCATTCTTAAAGAATCCAACTCAGCTTCTGCTTTTCTGACTTCATTCGGGTCACCAAATAGAGTGAAGAGTTGAGATTCAAATAAAGGCCAAGAATTGAGAAGGTAATTTGAATCTTGATTGGTGAGATTGGAAAGATAAGGCTCAATCCATTTTGCAGCCCTGCCAATGAGAAATGAAGTGGCATAAAGGGCCTTCTTTCTGTCTTGAGCGAAGTTTGCCGGATCATTATGAAATATCAATTGACAAGACTGAATGAAACTTCTAACTTTGAAGGGCTGAGTCCCATCAAAGCATTCCGGTGCCTTCATAGATTGAGTCTTGAAGGCTGGTGGTCTTGATGCTTCAGAAGATGAAGCTGCTTGAAGATTGGCCATAATCTGAGTCATTTGCTGCATGATGGCCAATAAAGATGGTTCAGACTGATGAGAGACAGGCTGATTAGACTGGGCTAGAGTTGGTCCTCCAGTACCTTGGGATGCCTCCACCGGAGCAGGGACACCTTCAGTACCATCAGACTCTTCCTCTTCCACAGAATTCTCCTCCTCCTCTTCACCATCTTCACCTGGACCTTTGAAAATAGTCCTTGAAGTTCCTGGAAATCGGCCAACTACTCCTGAGAATGAACATGATCTTCTTGGCCCTCTTCCTTCCTTCCTGGATGGTGCTGCTCCTTCTATGCGGGGTCCTCTATCTAATTGGGCCCTCAGTTGAGGAACTGCTGGGGTGCCATCTAGAGGAGCTCTTGGAGTTGGAGTGAGAACAGCTTGAGCTCTGGCCTGAGATCTTGTCTGTCTTGCTGGAGGTGAGTGTTGAACAGGCATGATATCAGGAATAAAATGAAATAAATGAATCAAAAATCAAAAAATTGCTTGAAGTGAAAAGAGTCAACAATCAAATCTTGAGGAAAATCAATGAATCAAAATGAAAATCTTCAAGTACGTCAATAAATCAAAATCAAATGAAGTCTTGAAGTCAAATCAAATCAATGTCTTGAAGTAAATCAATGAATCAAAGCCAAATGAGATCTTCAAGTCAATAAATCAATCAAATCAATCAAAATCAAAATCTTGCAAAAATAAATCAATCAAATGAAATCTTGAAGAAAAATCAATTTATGTCAAAATTCTTGATGTGAAAAAATCAACAAAATCAATGAAATCTTCAGGTCAATCAATTTTCTTGAGGTCAATATCAAATATGTCAAATCAATCAATCAATCAAAATCAAGTGAATTACTCTTTAAAAACCAAAATTCTTGAAGAATGAATCAATTATGACTCTTGATGTGAATAACGTGTCTGAATATCTTGATGAAAAATTTGAAAATAAAAGAAAATCAAGATGACGCCTGAATTATGAATGAAATGAAAATTGATGATTTGAAAAAGATTTTAAAAAGAATAACAAAAATAAAAATGGGTCAGCTTTCAATTTTCAAAATGAAGAATGAATGAAAGAAAATTGAGAGGTGACGATGAATCATTAAGTTCAAAAGCATAAAAGAATCATAATTTCGATGAAATGAGTGAATGAAATTATAAAGAAAGAATGAACAGAATGAAAAAGAAATTATCAGTTAATTAATATAATGTCACAGGGGCTCTTGGACAGAAATACAAGAGTGGCCTGGCACTCAGCAATCAGGGAACTCACTTGGAAGACTCCAAAGGGATAAAGAATAAAAGTAATAAGAATGAATTCCTCTAAAGATATGCAGGTACAAGATGAGATGCAAAAGAGGAAAAGGAAGCCAAATGGCCAAAGAGCCAACCAAGTAAGTCCTTAATCACTGTTTCAACCTGCCAAAAATGAATAATGGAATTAGTAAGGATATGACCACCAAATATCCATTGACAGGCGAAGAAAGAGAAAGAGAAAGGTGCTAAATGACTGACTTAATAATATCAGTATTTGCTTAACTAAAATGAAAAGAAAATAGAGATAAAATAAAATCAAAATATATTAATTAACTGGGGAAAACCCCCCAGGGTGGAAAGGGTAGCCAGTATATGTGAAAAGTTGGGAGCTTGAGTTCTTCAGGCTGAAAACTGATCTGTATTGATCCTTGAGGCTGTATTGATTGTTTTGGGAACTGATACAGCTGGCTAATATTGAAATTGAATTGGGTTGAATGAATTTCCCATGATTGCAAATGAAATACAGTTCTTGATGGATCCAGACTGTATTGAAATGAATATGGTTGCCAAGATGGATTGAGTGGAGCTTTGACACTTGACAACTTCTTTTTGGAACTGCCTCTTGAATACACTTGAGAATGAATTGAAAGTATTCCCTTGGAAGGAATACTTGGAGTGAGAATAACCAATGACTGCTTGATGGCGTCATTGGTCTTTGACGCTGAAACACTTGCTCTTGAGCCTTGATGATTCCTCTGAATGATTGGGTGCCTTGATGACGTGATGAGATGTTGGAATGTTGAAATGACCATGTGATATTGCCACCATTGAATTGCTGTTGAAAAATGATGCACAATGATATATAACATCATTTATGGCATATTGGTTGATTGGCAAGAAGATTACGTCCAAAGGTCTTGAGATGGAAAGGCAGCGGGAAAAGGATGGATGTAATGGCTTCAGAGCTTGGAATGGTGTTTCTGGGCCTTTTGGGGTTTTTGGCCACTTTTGGGTTCTGAGCCAAAAACTGGCCCGAAAGGCGAGAAAGTGTCTTTTGGACACTTTGCGTCAAAGTGCGCAAAAATGCGCAAAATGCGCAAAAGTGCGCAAATGCGCATTATGAACCCAAATGGCCAAAAACAGCCATTTGGGCCATTTCCCTTGTTTTTGAGGGAAATGACCAGAAATACCCATTTGGGCATAAATTGCCGCTATGGGTTCTGGATTGAGGTGAAGGGCCATGAAGGCCCCAAAACACAAATGGCCATAAATGGTCCATAAGATAATGACGTGGCCATATTGGCCACTGGTGATGGATATGGCCAATTGGCCATAAAGGAACCGTGGCTTGATATACCATATGGGGATCCAAGGAGGTGAATTGCCATGGTTGTGACAGGTGGGGGAAATGTTTACAAAAATGGAATTTAACCCTTGCACTTTGGAGCATTTCTGTAAATTCTTAATATACTCCTTTCTCCATTTCCTTCATATTTAGATTTTCTTTCCTCAATCTCTGGGTGCCCTGCCAATAGCCTTTGCATTTCATTGACCCTCCGCATTAGTGTGCCATGAATTTCCCCTGTTCAGATAATCTGCACTTGGTTAGTATTCCCAAAAGTTCAGATTAACAACTTACTTGTCCGATGATTTGTTGGATTCTTTTGTAACATGCCAATTAACCTCGCGGCAGCAAACTTAGCCACCCCAAATAATGGTTTCCAAAGCTTGAGATGTAGTGGGATGTGTAGTGCGTAATTATGATTGGATTGTTTAATAATATTCTTGATGATTGTGTATATGTTGAATACAAATTTGCAAACCGCCCTTCATGTCCTTCCCTCACAGCTTTGGTGAAAGCTATTCTTGTGCACTGAACCAAATCAACAGTGTTTTGGAGGAATAGAGCTGAATTCAATTTTGGTGAGATTGCTTCTTGACCTTCAAAAAACATTTCCAAAATTATTAAGAGAATAACCAGTGTAAAGAAGGTCAGCAAATTGGATGCTTTGTGCCTCCCATTTTTAGTGGCACCCAGTGTCTTGGGTAACTTTCCTATACCTGTTGGAAGCACCAAGTCTTCCAATAAGTACTGGAAACTTTTGATATCATCCATTGTAAAGAGTCCCCCACCCACAACCTGACCTAGCAGAAAATAATCTTCAATTTTTTACCCAATTCATCGTCTTTGTGGTTGTTCAAGAATTACTTCTTCTTCTTTTAACCCCCTTTTTTCTCTTGCATTTAATCTTGAAAGCCCCAGAAAAACCTGAAATGTTCAGCCAAAACTCCTTCTACCCAATTGTGAAGGATACCCAATGCAAGATGCATGTTTGGATGCCGGTATGGTAAGTTATTCAACTCAGACCACCAAAAGCCTGTCTTGCGGAATTCATTTTGATCACTCAATGTCTTTGAAACTTTCCAGTCTTTAGCTGCTTTCAAAATGTCTAACCCCTTCCTCATTTCCTCCTGTCTCATTAGCTGTAGATTGGGAAGTTGAGCAGTGCACCAGGGGAAGAAGTGATTGGCCAAATGAGACACCACCCCTGAAGCTTTGTGAACAGCAACTAAATCTCAAATCAATGGTAAGAGCTGTAGGTAAATGTACTTGCAATCTGGGTATAAAAATGTTGGAATGTGAACACCATCCTTCAATTCCAATAATTGAGCAACAAGATGTTTGAGTATGTTTGAAATCGTAACAGTGTTGGGAGAATTTGGACCAGGGATTATACCAAAAACAAGTGAATGGGCTGGCTTGTGATGCAGATTTGGCGGTAGATTCAGGCAAGTAAGCAAAATTAGGCCCATTGATTCGTGCCTACCAAATTTCCCCTTGGATTAAACCAATCAATGAAAAGCAAAAAGGTGAGGTATATCCTGCTTGATTCATCGCCATTATGTTTAGTCCATTGAAGCTTCTTCCATGCTTGTGCTTGCCTAACATCATTAACATGTGGAAGTGTTGTAAGTTCATTCCCCCATTTTTTAATCTCTATTTCAATTGTTGGTAGTCCCACTAACCATTTAACCCATTCAAGGATGTCTTGGGTGTAGTAAATGGCTCTTGGATAATAAATAGTTGAGGGATTGTGGCTTCTATATATTGATGAGCTACTCAGACTGAACCTTGAGTTTGTAGGGCACTGAAGGGGGTTTTTACTTGGAATAGAGGAGTGTTACAAATAGGAGTTTTCAGAAAAGGTTGATAGGTACAGTACAGTGGAGTCTTTGAACCTTTGTATAAGCTATAGCAGGTTTCACAACATATGAGATGCTTTAGTTGTGGCTGAATACACAAAACCTTTGACATCATTTGGACATCCTTTGGAAATTGATTGTCTTTAGAATATCTTGTTGATCAACAGCTATAATGACTATTATGAACTGATGCACAATGCAACATGTCTGCAGGCTGCAAGAGCAAATTAGATGGAGCCAGCAGATGAAAAGAGAAACAATGACTTGGATACAAAGAAGTTATTATAATCATCAAAAAGACTTTTTTGTAAAAGAAAAATGCTCACCAGTAAACTTGTTTTACACCTCTAAACCCAATTGATTGGAATGATTATCACTTGAGTCTTCATCTTCTGAGCCATCAGTGAGTAACATCAATGATTCTTATGACTCCATGTATTGTTGATCAATGGGTGGGGTAGTTGATTGGGAGTAATCATTGCAGAGATGTTTGCATCTGTTCCGGCTTGATAAAAGGTGGCCTTTCTGGGTTGTTCCACTTGAATCCATCCAAATATGGGTAGAACATTTGCGACAAAAACAATGTTTCATGTTGTGACTATTTAGAAAGAGAAAGGTTGAAAAATCACAAAAGAGATGAATTGGGTTAAGAAGGTAGAGAAAGATTTGACATAAGTAAAAAAAGTGCTGAATGAAATATTTTGAGGGTCACAAAAAATGGAGATGGGTAAAAAGGACGGTGGTTATGAAGAAAAAGAAAGTAACACATCAGGTGAGTTAAAAACCAAGTTGGCCATAAGATGACAATGGAAAGAGGTATAATGACAATCAGATGGGGGAGTGCAATCTTCTGCGCAAATACTGCACATCTCCCAGGTGACGATGACATGGGTGTCTACATGCATATGCATGTAGTGTGGGTTCTATTACCGCTTCTGGAAGCAGTTTCGTCAAACTACAATCATTCTGGCATTATGTTCATCACTCTGTGAGGGGTGCTCTGTACTGATGGCCTAGTATCTGTTGAGTTATGGTGAGCTGTTAGGACTAATTTAATGAGATTCTGGCTATGTTTGGGGAGCCCACAACCTCTTTCATATCTATGATTACTTTGTTCAATTTGAATTTCTGAGGTGGATGTATGGGAGTACGTCAAAGAGTGGCTAAACAAATAAATATTGGGCTAATGTTATCCAGTATACCTCTGTGTGTGATGTTTTTTTGTTGATT